>PVKE010032620.1:0-18378 GCA_004027555.1 Craseonycteris thonglongyai
TGGCCACGCCCCCTGCGTCCTCTCCGAGGCCCCCGCCCTCAGGTGACTCCTGGCCACGCCCCCCGCCCTCCCCGAGGTCCGCCCACCACCCTCAGGTGACTCCCAGCCACGCCCTCCGCTTCCTCTCCAATGCCCCCCCACGTCCCCAGGTGACTCACGACCGCCCACCCCCTCTCGGAGGACACCCTCCCGCCCGCCAGGTGCCTCCGGGCCCGCCTCTCGGGTCCCAGCCTCCTCCTCTCAGCCTTCCTCGTGCTCTCGGCTCCGCCCCCTCCCTGCAGCCCCTCCCCGCCCTCCAGGCTACTCGCCCCGCCTCCCGCTCGCACGGCTGAAACCCTACTGCGCAGGCGCGAGACCCGCTGTCTCGCCCTGGGCGGAGCTAGAGTCTGACGGCGCAGGCGCGCGGGGCGGGGTGTTTGCAGCGCGCATGCGCTGCCGCCGGAACGTTGCGACGCGGTCAGTAGGCGACTGTGCGCAGGAAGATGGCCGAGCGGGTGCCTAAGTCGGTGCTGTTCGTGTGTCTGGGTGAGATGGCGCTGGTCCCGGAGGGTGGGGATGGGCCTGGCGCGTCCCGGGCTGCGCCGCTGGCCTGGAGCAGTGGTCCCGGGAGGCCGAGACCCCGGGCCCTGAGGGTGGGCTGGTTTCGTCCCGGGCTCACTTGCTCTTCGCGCCGCGCACCTGCCCGGCCCGCTCGGCAAGACCGGGCCCGTCACCTCCCCAGCCCTCCGTGCGTGGCGGGTGCCCTCACCTTCTCCGTTGCTATCCAGGCCGCATCACCTGGCACCGGCCCAGCTCTCTTTGCACGCCCGAGGTCTGTACCTTTTGCCCCGGTCTCTCCAAGTCAGGCCTTCGTCCCCTGCACAGCTCACCCGGGAGTGGGCTGTCCCCTCACCTGCGCAGCTGTGTCTCCAAGCCCAGGGTGCCCCTCACCTACAGCACCTTCCACGAGCCAGGATCCTTCCCATTGCACCGGCTTAGAGTCCCTGCTAACCGTTCAGTAACCCGGAGCTACTGGCCTGCTAGACTCTCTCAGGGGCTTCCTGATGCCCTGAGACCTACACAGAGTTGGTCTGCTGGCTGGTTTCCATGGCACACGCCTGCAAATAGATCTGAACTAAAGACAGATGGAGGGGAAGCCGGGATGGCTCAGTGGGTTAAGCACTCACTTTGCAGCACCGGGGACTGAGGATCGAATCCCGGCCCTGGCCCTTGTGGACCCATATGCAGAACTAGGGAGTGCCTCCAGTTCAGTTCTCTCTCTGTCTCTGTATCTCTCTCTCTCTCTCTCTCTCTCTCTCTCTCTCTCTGTCAAAAACAATAAAATAAAATTAAAAAAAAAAAAGACAAATGGAGCGCAAAGTTTCGGATTTTGGGGTTGTAAAAGCTAAACCAGGGAGAGCTGATTCTCCAGATCTGAGTAGCCAGCCCCCATGTGCCTGTGTTCCAATTCCTTCAGGTACCTGTGCTGCAACAGAACTTTATTTATGGACCCTTGGATTTGAAGTCCATGCAATTTAGTCGTGTCACGAGATATTGTTCTTCTTGAGAGATTTTTTTTTTCCATCTATTTAAAAATGTAAAAGTTATTCTTAGCTCCGTAATCTGTGAACAAAGGTGGTGTGTTACCTGCCGTGCTGTGGTTTTGGACTGGTTTCTCGTCTGAAGAGGAGATCTGGCGAGGCCATGTGAGGACTGGCTCACTCTGAACTAGATAAGCCGTTGGAGGATTTGGGGGCAGAGGTGGGAATTTATAGAGTGTCCTTCTGTTGTGCTGAGATTAGACTCAGCAGTGCAGAGGGGCGTGTGTTGGACAGAACAGGGCTGGGGGAGGTGGGGAGTCGCTCTGGGGGAACCATGAGGGGTCGATGTGTGCTGTTTCACCTGGTACCTGTACACAGATCAGTAAGAGCGGATTATTTTTGAGGTGTAAAGTTTTGATTCCTTCAGAGAATTTATTTGGACTTTTTTCAGACTAAAATGTAAAGAAATGTCTGATGTTTTTCACTGATGAGGCCAATGGCAGAGAGGATCTGAATTCCTCATATTTGGCAAGATTATTAAAAGTGTTTCATGTTTTTGTGAGATAGAGATGTACAGGAGAATGCGTGCTGTCAATCATGCCATAGCCGGCATGGCTGCAGATGATAACAGATTCGTGTCAGAAGATGTTTTCCTGCAATTCGTCCGTGTTTATTGAGTGTTGTTCTGGTGTCAGGGCCTCACTGGGTAGGACAGACACAGTCCCCATCCGTTGGGAATGTAATTTTTTTACTTTCTGAATCTCTCCTTCAAATGAAAGTGTTGAATATATGCAGCCTGCTTTGGGAAACACAAACTTGAGGTTGAACATTGTTTTCTAAAATCTGAAGGTGACGTTTTTTGTTCATGCCTTTTCCATAGGTGAACCCTGAAGTACTGTGTCTTACTGACATGCTCCATCTTTACAGTACACGTACATTTGGTGATATCAGCTTTTGAAATCAAGAGGGCAAGTTATAAGCAAGCAGAGTTTCTTATATCTCACTTTTAGGTTATATGATTTTACTTCTAGTCTTTGTAGCAGTAAAGATTTTTTCTGTGTACACTAAGATACACATCTTCTTGCTGTAAATATAACTATCTGGGGGAAAAGTAACTGTGGATGAATATGCCTTATAAATAGTCCATGATTTTTGTCTTAGGGAAAAACTGAGCTGTTATTTTATACTTAATCATAATTATTTGTAAAGGGGTGAAGCTAGTTTTTTTTAATGATGTCTTTAGGTGCTGAGATAGTAGGTATCTATTATTCTAGAGTTCCAAAATAATAGCAGTTGCCTTAATTTGAAAAAGTAATTGCTGTTAAAAGTGTTCATTGGGGTATATGGTGGCAAGTAAAATAATGACACATCCATAAGAAACCTTTCAGTAAGTAAAATAGGGGAATGTTAATATCTGTTTTAAAAATTAAACAAAAATTGAGGATGTATAATAGAAAGGGAAAAAACCTCACAGCACAAACTAGCTTCTAGAGTTGTTTGAGGTTAATTCCTGTCTTTGTGTAGAATATTGAAGGTATTGTAGTAAGTCAGTGAGTAGATTTCATACAATACGGAATTACTTGTTTCACAACACTTTAGAAAACCCTAATTCTACGTGTTGAGTAGAAACCAGAAGATTCTAATATTAATGAAGAGTGAAGTCTGTCACCTACTGCTGTCTAGTCCTGGTTTCTCTTCCCTTCTTCCTTTGTTATCTGTCCCTGAGCCCTTCGGTTTCTATCTGCTCCTGGCTGTTTTGTATTGGCCTGATAGGGTCTCAGTCTCCATGGTCAGTCTCAAGCTCTTCTCATGATGCCTCAGCCTGTGGGTGTTGCCCTAACTTGAGCAAAGGGTCTGTGTCTTCAGTAGCTTTCACTTTTCATGGCTTGGCGCAGCGCCTGGCTCACAGGTAGTAGGCACACAAAATATGTCTGTGGGACAAATCTCACTACTCCTGTTCCTGAACCTTCCATTTCTTCCCACGGTGGCTACATTAACTCCAAACCTTGGCCACAGCTCAGGGTTCCTGTATGCCAGGCCCATCAGTGCTCATGTGTCCCCTCTCCCTACCTGAAGCAGCTTCACCTTATTCACCCAGCCACCCTGACTCAGTCACCCTGTCTGAGCTTTGTGCCCCTTAGGTCCTGTTCATCCTTTAAAGATCAGCTCTAATCTTTTGTTTTTTTTGAGATGTTTCCTTATGTTCATGTTTGTACTTGTTAAAATATTTTTTGGGCTCGTGTAGTATATTGCTGTCTGTTAGCATTTATTTTCTTGTTCTCATCAGAGCTAACTCTGTATCGCCTGTACATACATTGCTTGGCACGTGGCAGGGATATTTTGAGAGCACAGATCATGCCTTCTCTTTTCCCCTGTGTAGTCAGGAATTTGGCCCCACCTATGACAGGTATGGCCTTTGTCCTAGCTCCAGGGAGGTCACCTCCAAACCCCTTGAGTTCCCTAGGAGTGGTAGGAGCGTCTTGTTACTCAGGGATGCCTGTGCATGGAGGGGCTGAGAGGGGGTGCTGGAGGCTAATTCTGCCAGTTGGGCCTGCTTAATGAGAACCCCACCGCTCAGCCCTGGAGCCCTGGTGAGCATTGGCGACAGGTGATGCGCCCTTGGGGACATGTGGGTTTTTCCAGAATCTCCCTGCTCTCTCTGACTTGGGCTGCTTCTGCTTTGTATTTTTTTGTTACAGCAAAACTACAATCATAAGGATAGTATTTTCCTGAAGTCTGTGAGTCCTTCTGGATAATTACTGAGTGTGGGACTCCCGAACTTCAGCTGATGCCAGGGGCTGCACCCCAACTCAGTGGGCCGGCTCTGGGGTCCACAGCACTAGCCAGGATTTGGCACAGATTGTGCAGTGACGTTTATGTTAGATGGTGTCATGCCTAAATTGTTATATTTCATCATGTCAGTATACTTATTTTTACTCTTGTGTTTCATGTTAAAATAGGCTGGTTGTGGCCACTTTGTTGATTTTATGACTCACTTTGGGGTTGTTGACAGAAACCTGACAAGCAGTGGTTTGAGCTTTAGTTGTTTTTCTAATGTTCTTGGCAATTGCACTGTGAGTACTTACTTGAACAGTTGGTGTGAAAGCATTGACTTTGGATTTGGCCAGCTGTTCTCCACAGACCCTACCTGCACCGGTCGTGTTTGCCTGGCTTTCCTCAGGGACATGTCACTGTGGTCTGTGTGAGAAGTGGGTTCTGGGTTACATGGTGCGGCCAGCCAGCCTCCGCCCTCCCACCCACCCTGACACCCACTTTCTCCCCATTCTTTCAGGTAACATCTGTCGATCACCCATCGCAGAAGCAGTTTTCAGAAAGCTTGTAACGGATCAGAAAGTCTCAGATGCTGTAAGTACTGCACGCTCCCTGTCTGGAAGAGGCCAACCCAGGTGCCTCTGGGGCAGAAAACAGCGAAAAAAACTCTTTTTCTCTCCTGCAGTGGAGGATAGACAGTGCAGCTACGTCCACATACGAGATAGGGAACCCCCCTGACTACCGAGGCCAGAGCTGCATGAAGAGACATGGTGTCCCCATGAGCCACACCGCCCGGCAGGTAGGGTCCTGAGCCTGAAGTCGCTTGTGTGTTTGTGTTGCAGTGGACCGTTGACAGCGGCGCGGTTTCTGACTGGAACGTGGGCCGGTCACCAGATCCCCGAGCTGTGAGCTGCCTAGGAAGCCATGGCATTGACACAGCCCACATAGCCAGACAGGTAGCAGAGACCTTGCTTGCTTTCTAACATGCAGCATGCCTAACCTGACAAGGGGTGGGCAGGTTCACTCCGACTTCCCTGTTATGAGTGTGTGTATGTGCTGTCAGCGAGACTGGCCCAGTGACATGCTGGCTCCCCTCTGGTTTCACAGGGGTGGAATTTACTTATTAAAACACACGTAGTTATGTGATTTGTGATGGAGAGAGCCCTGGCTAAGAGCTGCTGGCCTGAGCAGGCCTCATCTCTCCCTGTGTAGCCTCAATGCTGAAGCCACCAGGACCAGTCTGTCCCTGCCTGACTTAGCTGCTGGCAGAGAGCCCTGCAGTGTGTGCGGGGACAGCCCCGCCCTGAGGTGCCCAGAATCGGGGGCCGTCTCACTGCTGGGTATGCGGCCTAGCATGGCCCCATGGGACTGCCTGCGATGAGCACATGGCTTGTCTGCTCTGCCCAGTGTGGGGCGCTGAGTGCAGGTGTCTGGGGCTCGCGTGCAACGTGGCCAGAGTGACGTGGGACTGAGCATCACATCGTCACCAATCTCAGTAGCCACCTGGAGTTGGCTGAGCACCTTGCTGGACCACAGGGCTGTAGACCTGCTCAGCTGGAGAGAGCGAGGTTCCCCTGGGCCCTCCTGGTGGGGGGTCCTCGGGCCTATAAGCACCACAGACAGGCCGGCACCAGGACCATGCTGGAACCTTCTGGAACCACATTAGTGATGTCTCAGAAGTTAGGAATACACACATTATTTTTGGCTTAGATAAATTTACACTGGGTTCTGTGAACTTCTAATTTCTGGCTCTGACGTTTGACTTTGTTAACAATTTACTATTTAAATTAACTACTTTAAGGACCTTACCTTTTCTTAAATAGAATTTTCATTGGACAGAAGGTTACACACTTAACCGCCTGTCCATTCTTCTCTCTTCCAGCTTTTGTGTACCTTGCCAGTTTTTTTTTTCTATTTTTTAAAGAATGTAAATTTATGTTGAGTTCTTCAGAATTGTGAGCAGTCATACTTCCATGTTTCCTATTTTTCACCAAGATTGGGCGATTTTTCTTACACTATTATATAATGAAGTGGGTACAAATGAAATATTTTAAGTACATGTCATTAAAAAAAAAACCCAGCTAGGAACTTTAATTTTTTAAGAACATTTGTAATCACCAGTTTTAGAAGTAGTATTTCTACAGAATCTGTTTTTTTGCATTTTCCTTCTCCTGTTGAAAAGAAATTTTTCTCGATGAGCTTTTTACAGTTTCAAAATACTAATAAGATAATGTTTTATAAATTAGTATCACATCAGATCTTGAGTATTTTAGAATCTTGCTAACGTTTACAGGTCTTCTCTTTGGCAAGTCCGTTACGCTTCTTAAAACATTCGTGTTCCGGGTGCTTTCCACCTGGGTTTAATAAACAGGTTTGGGGTGCTTCTCTCTGAGGAATGGGGTTTGCGCTCCAGAGTCAGTGAAGGCGATGTTACGGTAACTTTACTGTGCGTCCCTCCTCCGCTGTAACCGCCTCAGGCGCGTGCACGCTGTCCTGTCGGTTTCTGCATTTTTACAGCATGACCAGCGCTGCTCCCTCTGCCCCAGAGGTCCCCGCGGCAGCCCCACCCCCCAGCCGAGGGCTCCCGCCTGGGCCTTCCCGCCTGGGCCTTCCCGCCAGCTAATCCTGGTTCCCGCTGGGCCCCTTTCACAGCTGTGCTGCCGCTGGTGCTCACCCCACTCGGGGGTCGTTTGGCTGCTTTCCAGTCTGTGATGATTGTGGTGTGTCTTTGAGGGAACACCCGTGTGCCGTGATGTGGCTGCTCACCCAGCGTCACAGGTGCAGGGTTGCAGTCACCAGGGCCTAGGGTATGACGTACTTGAGAGTGAGAAGCAGCCTGAAGTACTGCACGGTGGAATGTGACATTTGATTTAGTTTACTTCGTAGTTATAGTTGACACGCAGTATTTCTTGTTTCAGGTGGACAGCATACTGGTTAGACGTGTATACACCTTACAGAGTGATCACCATGATAAACCTGGTGCCCATCTGACACCACACAGAGTTGTTGTCGTGTTACTGACTATAGTTATGCTGTACCCTACAGCCTGTGACGGTTTCACAGCTGAGTATGATGTTAGCTGTGGGTCTGTCATATGTGGCCTTTTTTTTTTTTTTTAAGATTTATTTATTGTTTTTGACAGAGAGAGGGATACAGAGACAGAGAGAAGGGGGAGGGCCCAGAACAGTCTCCATAGTTGCACATCATTGGTTTTTCCCACATAGTTTCATTCCACAGGTGGGTGCGGGGCCGCACAGGGCAGGAACTGGGCCGGGGTCTTCACCCCAGTGAGAACTGAACTGGGGGCACTCCCCAGCTCAGCATATGGGTCCACACGGGCCAGGGCCGGGATTTGATCCTCGGTCCCCAGGGCTGCAAAGTGAGCGCCTAACCCACTGAGCCCTCCCGGCTTCCCCTATACGTGGCCTTTGCTATGTTGAGGTGTGTTCCCTCCATCCCCCCTCTGCTGAGAGTTTTTATCATGAGTAGATGCTGGATTTTGTCTAAAGCCTTTTCTGCATATTTGATAGGATCATGGGACTTATCCTTCATTTTGTTGATATGGTGTATCATGTTAATTGATTTTTGGATATTGAGCCAACCTTGCGTACCAGGAATAAATCCCATTTTATCATGCTGTGACATCTTTTTAATGTATTGCTGAATTCAGTTTGCTAATATTTAGTTAAGGATTTTGGCATCTGTGTTCATCAGGGATATCAGTCTATAATTTTCTTTTTTGTAGGGTCTCTGTCTGAAATGTCATGGGAATGGTGGCCTCATGGAATGAGTTTGGGAGCTTTCCCTCTTTAATTTTTTGGGAGAGCGAGAAGGGTAGATTCTATTCTTTGAATGTTTGAATATTCACCTGTAAAGCCATCTGGTCTAGGACTTTTGCTTGTTGGGAGTTTTGTCACTACTGATTTGATTTTGTTAATTGGTTCCAGGGGGGTATAATGAGTGCCAAACAAATTCCAAGCACCGGGACAAAATTTTTACGTCAAAATGCATCAAGTAGCAAATTCAATGAGTTTCAAAGAAGTTGAGTACCAGGGTATGACTGTATTTAGTTCAGATTTTTAGTTCAGATTTTCTGTTTCTTCCTAATTCAGTTTTAGAAGATTGTATGTTTAGAAGATCATATGTTTCTGGGTATTTATCCATTTCTTCCAGGTTGACCAATTTTTGGCATGTAATCCTTTGTAGTATTTCCCTATAATTCTTTGTATTTCTGTGGTGTCAGTTGTGACTTCTCTTTCATTTCCGATTTTATTTGGGCCCCCCGTCTTCTTTTTCTTGATGAATTTGGCGTAAGGTTTATCAATTTTGCTTATCTTTCCAAAGAACCAGCTCTTGATTTTATTAGTCTTTTCTATCATGTTTTTAGTCTATTTCATTTGTTTCTGCTCTGATCTTTATTATTTCCTTCTTTCTACTCATCTTTAGGCTTTTTTGGTTATTTTTCTAGTTCCTTTAGGTATAAGGTGAGATTGTTTGAGATTTTTTTTTTTATTTCCAAGGTGGACTGTGTTGCCCTCTTAGGACTGCTTTTGTTATGTCCCATAGATTTTGGGTTACTGGGTTTTCATTCTCATTTATGTGATATTTTAGTATGTTAATTGAATTATACATTGTTATTAACAAATTGAAGTTGAAGTATAAATTTTGTGACTGCGTGTTGTAATATTTTAGATTTACTACAGGATCTTTATAATACAAAATTTCTTTACAATGTTCATTTTAATTTTAAAGTACCCTAAATTTAATTTTTAATTAACAGATTCTGATAGAGCAATTCTTTTTCTGTTTTGGATCCTTTAGGCTTGATTGGTGTAACTATAAACACTGTGTTTTTTACTTTTTTATTTAATTTTAGGTTACCAAAGAAGACTTTGCCACATTTGATTATATACTGTGTATGGATGAAAGTAACCTGAGGTAATTGCCTTTTTAAAGGGTATTTCTGTTCAACTTTCATTTCAGTAATGGGCCAAGTAGTTAGTGTTCCAAAAGTGAAACTTTTATTACCTTAGAGTTTTAATAGATGGTGATTGTTACAATATACAGAACTAATTTACTTAGAACAGTAAGAAATTCAGAAAGTAATTTAGGACTGTCTTGGGGGTATATTTACAAGGAAGACACGCCCTTAGATAAAGCGCTGAGTTTGCTGTAATTTGAAGAACAGCTGGGTTGGGACACAGTTCTATACAGGGCGGTGTCTTCCGGGAAGTGGCTTTGTTATGGCTGCAGTGATTCATGGGCAGTGTGCTCTCTCCTTATGTTTCTCATCTTATTGCCCCCTTATCACTGCCTGCCCCTCTCCCCCCAAAAAGAGAAGGGCTGACAGAAATGCACACTTATCTATATAAATTGATAGCCTTATTTAAAAAACAAAAACTGACAGATGGGGTACTAGGTAGGAGTGGCTGACGATGATAGTGTGTCATGTGCCGTGTGCTGTGTGCCCAAGCACGTGAGCCTGCGGTTGGCACGTTACCCCATCTGATAGAGGAACTTGAGGCACAGAGAGGTCAGGGTCTGCCCATGTTAGCCGCAGCAGGTGGGTGTGGCGGGTTGAGCCTGCGCTCTGGGCAGCAGCCCTGCCATAGGCCTCCCATGAGCGACACTCCTCACCGTGTAGTTCAGTCCTGGGGACGTGTTGTATTTGGGCAACATGGACCTCGGGGACCCTTCTTCAGCTGTGTGTGCCTGTCACAGTGCAGGCACTGACAAGATGAGGAATGTTCCTGCTGCCTACCCTCGTGAAGTGTGCCGTCTGCTGTGGGCTCCATGAATTAAGATGAAATTACACCTAATGGAGAAAGAGTGTGATATAACGGGATCATGCCCAACGTCAGGGAATGCAACGTGTATTACAGACCTAGAAGCAGGCTCAGGTTAGGTGACTGAATGGCATGTTCCAAGGTGCTCAGCTGTTGGGCTGAACCCTGCGCTGCTGTCACGTGACAGCTTTTCTGTCAAATGTGCTGAGAACCACGGCTGGTCCGCCCGCGGGCTGTTGGGAGTTCCATCTGTCACCCGTGTTTAATCTCTGAAACAGTGTCTTTGTGATTGTTTCAACATGTCTTTCCTGGGAGAATGTTCTTTGTAGTTGTGAGATGGAGACGCGTGTTCTGTGTAGTTTTGAGATGGAGACGCGTGTTCTGTGTGGTGAGGCGGGCACACGTATTCTGTGTGGTTGCGAGACGGGCACGCGTGTTCTGTGTGGTTGCGAGACGGGCACGTGTGTTCTGTGTGGTTGTGAGACGGGCACGCGTGTTCTGTGTGGTTGTGAGACGGGCACGTGTGTTCTGTGTGGTTGCGAGAGGGCTGCTATTGCCCAGGAGACACAAACCTGTGACATAACGGCTCCTTAGAGGGTCACACAGATCCAGTGAGTGTTTGGTTTCCTTTTTAAATCAGTCACCTTTGCTGTGCTTTGATGTAGGTGAGAACCCTAGCAAATGTCTACATTTGACTTAAAACTATAGATCAGAAAACTAAATGTGTATTTTAATTTTACAGAGATTTGACTAGAAAAAGTAATCAAGTTAAAAACAGTAAAGCTAAAATCGAACTGCTTGGGAGCTATGACCCAGAAAAACAACTTATAATTGAAGACCCCTACTATGTAAGTATGTCTGACGCCCCAGGAGGCTGTCCTGGGGGTGGGAGGGCGCTGGGCTGTCATGGCCCTGACGCCCTGGGCAGCAGCAGGTCTCTGAAGCATGTTTTTTTAGGCGGGTTTTGCTGTTTTCCGCCCTTTCAGGGGAACGACTCCGACTTCGAGACCGTGTACCAGCAGTGTGTGCGGTGTTGCAGAGCCTTCCTGGAGCAGGCCCACTAGCCGTCACCGCACCACAGCCATGGGCGTTAGAGCCAGCCTGGGTGTCACCGTCCCCAGCTTACGGCCAGCGCTGTGACCTCAGCTTACCTGCTGTCTCTTACCTTATAAAGTACTGCAGATTGAACCAGTGGTTGTGTTTGGCCAAAGAATAAGCAGACATCTTGGAGTCGGACCACCTGTGGGGCACAGAAAGTGTTCTTAGACCAGTGGAGCCCCTTCCTCCACTGACAACCAGGTCCCTCCACCGCCGCGTAACGTCTGAGGGCAACGCCAGCTTGGGGGGGAGGTAATTCAGAGGTTGGGAACAGTTTTTATGTTGGAATGCTTAAATATTGAGTAATAATAAGTATTGTTCCATCAGTGCTTCATTTATGGCCAAGTGCGGCTAATTTCTGTGTACTCTGAGAGAACTGATTTAAAATTCAAATGGCTTCATGTCAGAAGAGATTTCAAAATAAACTGGGCAAATTATGAGAACACGCTGGGATGTAAGTCTGGCGTCTGCCTGGTTCCTCACCGACAAGTGAGCAGTTAGAGGACCAGGCCCGTTACCCGTTCATGGTCTGTGTGTCTTCAGAGGTAGGAAGTGAAGTGATGACATAGGTTGTTTGCTTCTCACGGTAACGTCCATACACGTGTCCTGCCTCACCCCAGGTCAGCGTGTGTGCTGACCCCGTGTCACGGCCCCATGGGTGACAGTCCATTGCGTCACCGCATTCATAGTTTCATTCAGTTTCCAACCTGAAATCCTGGGGACCCACAGTCTCAATTCAGTCCTCATCCAGATGCTGGGGCTGCATTGGGGCACCTGCTTCTCCTGGTGTCGGGGGCTTCCTGTCCTCGGTGTCATGGGGGTCCCGGGTGGCGTGTTAGGTCCTGAACCCACTTGTGCCTGAAGGGCGGGCCAGGCGCTCCCGTGGGAGTCTGTCTCGGGCATCGCGTCCTGCAAACGCTTCATAGGACACGGGACACCTGGGAGGTTAAACAGGCTGAGAACTTGATGGCACTGCTAAGAGGTAACTGAAAAGTCACATAGTTAACATAGTAAGAGCCCTAATCGCTCACTGATCATAAGCCACCAAGTGCAGGAATTGCTTCCTTTTCTGTCCCTCACTGTTCCTGAGTGAATCCCTGTGGCTGTTCTTTAATGGTGACATTTCTGTCTCCAGTATGGACCCTCAGACAAACCCTGGAACTCACGTGGTCTCATGGCTGCACCCAGGCCGGTCCTGTCAACAGGGAGCTGAACGCACCTGTACTTTTAAACTGGAGCCACTCGGCCGCATTCAGAACGCAGAGACCTGCCTGGAGCTTGGAGAACTCGGGGGTTCTTCTGTTTATTGTTTTCGTGGTTGCGATGCCACACAGGCCACGCGGACACAAGCTTATTTGAGGTAACTCACTGCCAAGTCAGGTTCTGAAGACATTAGTCTCCAGTGCAGAGGCTCCTTTAAAAACGGTTTAGTTGTCGATTACAGAAATTCGTTCGGTTAAGCCTTTCATACCGTCTGACGTTCTGCCGGTATTACGGTCCCTTCACAGATGTGTAACTCATAAATTCCCAGCAGTGAACTTGTCAGGGAGTAAACCGTCACTTTGCAGATTTCATTATAACAAACACTTTATTAGCTGTATTTTATTTACAGTATTTACATATCGCACAGTGTCTGGACGCTAGTTTACATTTTTTGTACAAAGGACATGAAGTTCGCCTGGATGTGCTCACAGACCCGCACGCCACTGTCTCCAGAACACGGCTGCAGTTTTAGCGTTTTTAAAATGTTCCATGCAGTTCCGTAATGCTCTGGTAATTTAATTGTAAAAATAATAAAAATATCAAGTCATACAATGTGCTATATGAAAATATAGTTTCGAATCTGCTTATGTTTATAAACAAAGACTCTGACGCCACGCAGTCAGGAGACAGCTGCGGTGCCGTCCCAGCGTTCCTGTCCTCTGAGGTGATGAGTGACAGGCAGGCCTGCTGTCGGCTGCAACGGCCGTCGGGGCACCTCGGCCACATAGAAAACGGGACTGAGGGGAGTCTGCAAAAATACACCCCTTGTTCCTGGACTCGCTGAAGGTGGCGGGTGCTGCCCCCCTGTGGTCTGCAAGGCACTTCTCCCGCTCCTGCGGCTCCGCTCGCTGGAGTGGCAGGGGCTTCACAGGTCGGAGGCTGTGGACTCCGGAAGACCTGGCAGGAAAGGCGTTGATGAGCAGGGAGGCTCAGCCTGTGTGTCCCTGTGTCCCCAGAAGGGCCTCTCTTACTGGAAGAGACACTTCTGCGGGGATTCCTGCCAAGGGATGGGGCCGAGAACGAGGGAGCGCGCAGTGAAGGCTGAAGAACAGTGCTTGGTGCGTGTGCTCTGACACCCTCAGTCTCCCTGCCCTCACGATTGACAGCTTGTGGCTGCAAAACGAAAAAACACACTCCCGGGACCGCCCATCGCAGCCCGAACCATCGCTGCACTTCCACGAACCGTCAGTCACGGCAAACTTCAAGTTCACTAAGAGGAGGCTGCGCCCCGCAGCCGGAGCGGGTCCTTGTTTCTTTGTAAATATTTCAGCTCACAGGCCTTTAGCTTTACCTGAGCCCAAATCCCGGTGACCCGGTGACACTGTGACAAAGGGTGGGGGGCCAGGGACACACTGTCCTTGGTCTGCTCTGAGGTCACGGGCAGCCCCTGTGCTCGGACCCCCGAGGCCGGCTTTGCTCTGGAGGACGGGCCAGGGCCTGTGACCTCCAGGCCTGAGAACGACCGGAAGCTGCGGCCGCAGGAGGGAACCACGGGGCCACGGGCCCTGGGGCTGCAGGGTGGGTGTGGGCGCAGCCCCGTCTCGCTGGTGCCCTCACACCCCACTGGGTACAAATGCGCGCCCCCCCCCGTGCGCGCGCCCCTCTGTGCACGTGTGTGGGCAGCCTGGAGGCCAAAGCTCGTCCGAGCGGGGCCACGCTCGGCACCCGGCGTGCTGGGCGCACACAGGCCACTCCGTCCGCATCACAATCACAAAATTACAGCTTTGTGACGGAAATCCATGGCGTGTGTGTCAGGAACGTGACTCAGTCCATCTGTCTGGTGACGGCACGGCTGATAATACTCGGTGTGAATTTATGCATCAGCCCTCCCCAGGTCAAGGGAGAAAGTTTAGTTCATAAGTTCTGAACGTGCCTTTATAACGTTACCCACAGAAGCCGTGAAGAAAATAACTGATAGAAACATCTAGAGGACAGCTATTCTTAGCGATTCTTTATAATGACAGATTCCAACTCAAACATTTGCCAGATATGACTATAAAATTTCCATGGATTTGGTTAGTCATGCTCACTCAGGAGGGGTAGTGACTGAAAGTCTAAAAGCGAAGACTTATAATTTTAGACACGGACCCTAATTTATACACTCAGCCATGTGCTGAAATTAGCTGACGACCGGAGTTCCAAGTAAACAGAGTCCGCCAACCACGTCACGTGGACAATTCACGACGGCGGGAGGCCAGTCGGGGTGCGTCCTCCCCACGGCCACGACCTGGAGACACTGAGTGCTACGTGGGCCTTACTCAAAGTGAGGCTACTTTAGCCAAAGAAGGACTGTCGCCAACGCCGTGAGATTTTCATGCCCCAACGGGACTCCCCCAGGGGGGAGCACCCGCGCGGTTCTGAGAGCTTACCTCACCCCTCCATGCACAGCGGACTCACAGCCAGCCGCGTCAGAAGCCTGGCACATCTCTTATAATCTGGAGCGAGAGTAAATCACAGGCCTTCATCAGTTAGCAACTCGTACTAGCGATTTTAAACACGCATGTCAACTGCTAATCCCATCTCCTGTCTGTAACTGCTCGGACTTCCCGGGAAGCAACAAGGAGACTGCAGCCTTGGGCTGCAGGTTGTCGGCTTAATACTTTGTGGCACTTCGGGGGCCTCGGTGTCTCAGGACAGAAGGTAAGTGATGTGATCGGCGGGCAGTGGGGGGCGGGGTGCAGAATCTCCCCCCTGCCACCTCCTGCCCGTTTATTTCTCCGCTCTGTGGCGGGAGGGCCCCTTGGAGTCCTTCTGGTTCTGCTTCCAGGGGCGCAGGCTGAGTCCCTACGTGTGCGATCAGAGCACAAAGCATTCTGCACAGACGTCCTAAGGAACGTGGGCCGACAGCCAGGAAGTGCAGCACAGGGACCTGGGCCGGGTGACGAAGGAGGCAGCGGGCTGCCTCCCGGACGCCTCACGCCGTTTCCCGGCTCGTTATTCCAACAGGTGCTGCCTCAGAAAACAAGGTGGGCTGGCCTTGGTCATAAAGGACCTTCCTCAGAGTGAGAATGTCTGAAAAGCTGCAGCAGCTTACAAGTCACTCAAGTTCACATCTCAAGCATCCCAGAACCTCACATCCTCAGTGACAGTCACAATGGAGTGAGGTGACAACAGAGTACGCATAACGTGGTGCACGAGCAGCTACGGCCACGCCAAGACACCCTGGAATATCTGCAGACGTGGTCGCCCGGGGTCAAGGGGGAAGCGGCCTAACCTCCGGAGGCCGGGTGGTGGGGTTCCTTTCAGGATGTAGTTCCCTGCACAGGCAGTGGCTGCAACAGCTCAGAACGTCTAGAGACCCTACAGGCAACACGGTCCCGCTCAGTCCCCGTGCTCCCCAGCCCCGCTACCCATGCGGGGACCTCACCATGGGGCACACCGTAGCGGCCTGGTGGCACGGAGAGCCCTGTCCTACAGACGTGCTCCAGCTGAGGCCCGTGGGCTCAGCCTGCACCGCATCACTGGCCTCGCACCCCGGGCCCAGGCCCGGGCCCGATCCCCTCACACTGCGGTGGCCGGGAGCCCTGGTGGCGTGCGGCTGGGTTACCCTGAGCACAAGGAACCGAAGGACCACAGATCATGACTCCAAAGGTCACTTTCCAAAGTGGGGTCTGTGACCCTGCTATTGTGAGGCAGTCTTTGATATAAATACGCAGACTTTAGCCACCGCACGAGAAGCTCTGGCCTCGGGGCTCAGGTTAAGGATCCTCAAGCAGGAAGCGCCTGCACTTCAGAAGGAAATGTGGAGAACAGTGGTTCGGGCTCTGGCAGGTGTCCCTACCAAGTAAGTGACCTGTCACCATCATGTGCTTTCTGAACAGCACAGGAGCCTCTCTGGTGGACATAAAATACATTTCGTCATGGATTAGCCACCGTTCCAGCCAGGATTACGCGCCCAGAAGGGCCACTCCACGTGGCTGGTGAAGAAGCCATTGGAGCAGGACTCGGACCCGCAACGAGAGGCGTGGGCGCTGGGGTTCTAGTCACGCTGGACAGAAACATGGGGAGCGTGCCCGAGGGCCACACCCCAGAGCACAGCCGTCTCCCTAGTCACCCTATCAACTCATTCCTAACGCGTCCGACCGTCCCAGTGGAGCGATGCCAACGCAGGAGCCAGGACATTGTGGGCTGCCTGTGGGGCGTGAACGGTGTCCAGTGTGGCCGCAGCTGCAGCACAGACACGGCCGGGGCCCGGCCACCCTGGGCCCTAACCGGGCAGGTGCATCAGCAGATCACGTGACCGGGGCAGGGGACCCGCGTGCACAGCTGGGCTCAGCGTCGGTCACTTACATGCCGGGATGGTACAGTCCCTGGTGTTGTGGTACAGCCTGTGGAAGTGTTTGCTGCACTTGGGGCTGAAATATAGAGGACCTGAGACGGAGAAGAGACGGGAGTCAGGGACAGGCGCCACGAGGGCCACCGCGGGCGTCAGGGACCCCGGGTGACAGGCGCCACGGGGGCCGCCGCGGGCGTCGGGGACCCCGGGTGACAGGCGCCACGGGGGCCGCCGCGGGCGTCGGGGACCCCGGGTGACAGGCGCCACGGGGGCCGCCGTGGGCGTCGGGGACCCCGGGTGACAGGTGCCACGGGGGCCGCCGCGAGCTCATAACTCACCCGTGAGGTGTTTCAGAAACTTGTCCTTCATCCTCAGATCTCGGGGAACAATCTCTGTTTTGAGGGGAAAGAAAGTCATTATTGTGTTGCCCGAGGGAAGTGTTTCTTTTATGTGATGTTACGCAGACGCTGAAGAAACTCGCTGGAAAATCGGCGTGACCGTATTTTATTGACCAAAGAAAGCAGGTCGCAGCCCCCGATTGTCTGTCACCGGGGACAGTGTTCTTTAGAGTGCTCGCTCCTCACAAGGCTCCACTGTCACCCACCGGGTCTGTGCCCCTAGGCTGGTCACAGCGACCGCACGGCAAGAGGGTGAAGAAAACGGCGCGCGCGCGTGTGTGGTTTTCACGGTCAGCTTCCAGCTAATAAGTCACTTTTCACTGTGAAGCGTTTTGGGACCAAACCTCACAACTTTTCAAAGTCCTAGAAAGAGGACACGGTCCTTCGTGGCAGAATCCCGGGCGTGGAAGCTCTCTGGGCGTGCGTCTAGAAAAGGGGTTCCCTGCCGTCACACCGCCTGTCGTGGAGGCGGGTGTGAGCGCACAGGTGCGTGTGAGGGGCACGAGCGCCCCTGCTCGGCTCGGCTCTTTCACAGTCACCGGTCATCGGTGCCCGGGCACCGGCTGTGGACCAGCCGCCCGGCTTTGCCCCGACGGGCCCCGCTGTCACCCAACGGCCCAGACGTCGCGCCCACCGACCGCGGCCTCCAGTGGGTCGTGCAGGACCGAGCTCGTCACGCGTGATGACCGTGTCACGAGCGCGCAGGGGCCGCGCTTTCCGGGGACACGAGCCCTGAGCAGCGCCCCGAAGCCTGTGCCCGGGGGCGGGTGACGGCTCCCGCAACGACGGGGACGGTTCCCGCAACGACGGGGGACGGCTCCCCGCCCGCCCGCCGCCCGCCGCCCGCCGCCCGCCGCCCGCCGCGCACTCACCCGCTCGCTGCTCGTCCGGCTCCGGCCCCGGCGCCCCGGGCCCCGCGCGGCCGGGCGGGAAGGGCGGCGGCCCCGCCTGGAACTTGCTGAGCTCCCGCAGGATCCGCACGACGAGCCGCAGCAGCGCCCGCCGGTCCCGGTCCGCGGCCTCCGGCGCCTCCGGGGCCTCCGCGCCGCCCCGGCCCAGCCCCGCGGCGCCCAGTGCGAGCAGCGCCAGCAGCAGCGCGCGCCCCGGGCCGCGCATCGCGCCCGCGCCCGGCTCGCTGGGGGCACAGGCGGCGGGCTCAGTCCCCGCGCGGGGCGCCCGCCGGTACCCGCGCCCCGCTGGTCCCCGTGCACCCCGCTAGTCCCGGCGCCCGCTAGTCCCGGCACCCCGCTAGTCCCGGCACCCCG
>PVKE010032621.1:0-18376 GCA_004027555.1 Craseonycteris thonglongyai
ACAATGCCTTATAAATAAGACAATTTTTTTATACATAGTCTAGGGGAGTTCCTGGTAACAGGAATGGTCACTGTATGAAGGAAACTTCTTTTTTCACATAGCCTATTACACATGGGTATGCTGGTCAACCTAGGGTCATATCTGGTTAGTGGATCAAGAGATGACACTGGCAGTAAGAGATGGTTGAAATTTTGGCCCTGAAACTTGCGGCCGGAGTGACCTTAGGAAAATCATTATATCTACATCAAACTCAACTAGAATAGTAACACTTGACTTTTAGTTTTTCTGGGAAGAGATATGTGTAAACATGATTTTACACTGTACTATGGGTAGTGCTCTGAAAAAGCATTCTGAAAAAAACTTAGTCCTTTTTGACAAAAGAAAAATATTAGTTTTATCTCTATTTTTTAAAACTTTCTATATTCAGTCAATGATGATGATGATGATGGTGGTGGTGGTGGTAATCTGCCAGGCACTGTGCCAAGAATTCAACATTATTTCAATTAATACTCAATACCCTTATCAGATTTTATACTAATATCCCCATATTATATCTGAGGAAACCAAGGCCTAGAAAGTTTAAGACTTTGCCCCAAGCAACACCTGGGCAGTGATTGAAATCCAGGCACTCTGACTCCAGAGTTTTCACTATTAACTGTCACATTATATTGTTTCCCAGGTGATTCTATCTGGTAATTATCTACCTGCCTTTCCACTTCTATTGCCACTATCTTAGTTCAAGGTCTCACTTTTTTTTTCTTACCTGAGAAATTGTCATAGTCTGTTAGGTTGTCTATTTCCCCAGTTTTCTCTGTCCTCTATACAGTTTTGGAGCTATCTTCCTAAAATGCGAGGGCTGTTAAAAAAAAAAAAAAAATCCAGCCACAAATGCCTAACTTTTCATATTATATGGCTGGATACTTCCCAGACAACCCTTGTATTTTTATGATCATGCCAGCCAGTTCATGGCTGAAAAATCTTCTCTGAATTATTATGTCTTAAAATGTAGAGTCCAAACTCTTTATATTGACACACAAATCACTGCGCTATTTGGAATTCACTAATGTGAGTTCTTGTGAAATATTTCTATCCAGTACCCTCTTCAGTTGAGTTACTCCCAAGTCTGTATTAGAGCCATGCAATCTACTTAGATACTCTCAGTAGCAGTGTCTATTCCACTTTCGTGCTTTTGCTCAAGTTGTTTTCTCTGTCTGGAACCCAGTTATTCCACTGTTGCTTCTTGCAGTACCTCTCTTAGCCTGTTTTCCCCCAAACAGAACTTGAGACAAGGATTTAGATACAGGTGATTCATTTGGGAGATGATTGCAAGAAACAGGAGTAAGTCAGCCAGAACAGGAATATGGGTGAGCAGAAAAGCCAATATAAAGATACTTAATCAACTTGGGGGATATATGTATAAATAATTTTATCATATATTGTGTGAATAACTAATCCTTCCAAATGGTCTTAATTGCTGGAAATTTATTAGATGTATCTTGTCTCTTTTCACCTTAAATGTCCCAAGAACCCCCAAATTTAGTGAAATTTCCGTCTTATTTTTAAATGTCTGATTGAGAGATACCTGAGGGTTCTTGAGTCTACTCCTGCTGCTGCTTCTTGGCACACATCTTGGCACTGTTGGACATGGGTCACACATAAGTCTAAGAGTGTTAGCTCCATTCTGTAGAGATGCCCTTGGGAACCCTATGGTGACCATAGTACCAAGAGGTCCTGAGTCAGAGTAACTGACATGCTCATCCATTGTTTCCCAAAGCAAGCTGGCTGGGTCTCAAAGGGCCTCCTTCAGTCTTAGACCCATTGAGCTATAACAAGCCCTTGTCTGTTACTGGTGAACTTGAGGTCCCCTGTCAATAGACCAAACTGCATTTTCCCACTTGGTTCATTCCAATTGGGGAACTTTATAGTTCATTTCTGCTGTTGAACTTCAGAGAAAGCAGCCCAATGAGTTCTGTCAGGTTTCCTTAATTTAGAGTCTTCAAAAGCAGAGTTTGGGTTCTCAAATTCTTTTATTTATTTTGTTTATTGTTTATTTCTGCATTGATGGATTTTACATACCAGGGATGCCAGAAAACATAGCTTGGGTTGATTTACAAAAAAGGTTATTTTATATCCTTCTCACACAAACTTGCCCTGAAAATTATTATCTCTTATTTGCATAAAAAAGTATGTTTATTCTAGTGACTTCATTCTGAACCAAGATCTTATTAATGTTTCCAATTTGATTACACATGTGTGTCCTCAACTGGCATGATCTTTATGCTTTAATTGACTCACAGATACAAGATAATAATTTTCTATATTATTTTTAAAGTGCAATGAAATTAAGGTTTCCCAAACATAAAAATTATAATTTATGCAGAATTATTAAGCTTATATTTAATTATAAAGTAGTTAACAGTATTATCACACACTAGTTAATCCCAAGCAAGAGCGTGCATTTAAAAAACAGACACTTAGGTGGGTTATAATATACTAGCCATCCCGTGGCTGCCTGATGATGGGTTTCTGAAGTGTCCAGAATATGCTGGAATCACACGATAACTCTGTTTCCTGCAGCTCAGTATTTATCTGGGCATGTTCTGAGGGTTGGTTAGTGGACCAGCCGGGGGATACTTTTCATGAATAACCAAGGAGTCGAGTGGAGAGAAAACAAGTACCTCTTGTGGGGCTGATGGCCAACCCTGATCAGCATTCCCTATGTATCACAAGGACCGGGGAAGAAATATTTTCATGCCCTTTCATTTATGACATGAGGAAAGCACCCTTTCATCCTGGCATGGAGAAGTGGCACTCAGAATGTCTAGTTAGCTCCCTGAAGCTCCACGCCAGAGTTCTGAAGTAAGGAGAAAACGCCATCAGTCAAACAGCAGGTGTCGCTGATATTCCTGCACAGTGCTGAGGACTTGGAGCAATATTATTTCTGCCAATTTAGTTCAGAACAGTTGAAGTGAATAGGAAAATCTTCGGTTCACTGATGCAGGTAAGAGTAGAATAGTTTACAATGGCTTCACTGGGCAACAACGATGAGAGCTGCATACAGATTTTCTCTGGGATGCTGGGAACTGTTGGTTGAGGCAATGACCACAGTGACCTGAGACTGTGTTTTGAATGTGGGAAAAAAGTGGCAGTTTTGAGCTATATGAAGAATATCTCCTGGATACTTGGCTTTGAGTCAGAAAACATTGAAGTCTCCAATCCATAATGTTAGAATAAGAGACAGACAGACAGGCAGGCAGGCAGACAGACAGACAATAGTATTGTAATATTACCTGGCTGTTAGCCGGCAAAAGACATAGTAAATAAATATTCTTTATTTCTTTCCTTTGAAATCATCAGGTCTGAAGTATTTCTATGAGTGAAATCTCATAATCCTTTAGCAGAATTTGCTGGTGGTACTTAATAGTATGTCAGTATTTTGGGGATTCTTTCCTGTTAGAGACACTGTAGTGAGATGGTTAGGAATGAACATTCTGGGGTCAGCCTACATTGATTTGCTTTCTGACTCTGTATGATTATCACCAACACATGTAAATTCTTTAAGCCTTGGTTTTATTATCTATAAAATAGGAATGATAATAGTGCTGCCCTCAGAGTCATTTTTAATGAAAATTAAATAAAATAATTATATAATGAATTTGGCATATACCAGATACTCAATGTATACTTTTTAATATATAACATTCATTTTATAGACTGACTAGATTTTTTGTTTTTTAAAGTTCTTTTCACACCAAATAGAAGATTTTGTTAAGCTGTCATGACAATAATAACCATGATCTTTATTTATTCTTCCTTCTCCAAGTGGCTAAATTATCTTACAGCTTATCAGCCGTGATCCAGTTCCCCAGTTCATACTCAAGCAAAATGCCTCCTTAGATAATGGGAGTTGAGTATGGAAACGGTAAAATTAAAACAAAGGATGTTAAATTGCTATTTCCAACATGCCTTACTTTGAACCTGACCTTATGAAAATTTGCCTGCTATGTCAGTGCCCAATTCCTTCTTAAAATAATACTGCATTTTGTCACATTATATAGAGCGTTATCAGCCTGACTGACAATCTGACAATCAGATAGTGTTGCTGATGAGATTGTATTGATTTTTTAACTTCCCCAATTAATGCAAACAAACAATTCTACATTTTACTTAATAATTGTATATAAAAAAATTCAAGAGTGGTCAATTAGGACTAACTACTATCTGAACCCTACTTCTGTCTCCTTCCCTGAGAGCCCCAAAGACACGTGTATATATGCCCAAAGAAGCACAAAGAAGCCAAAGTCATATTTAACTTACAGCTGGGTTTTCGTTCTGTCGCAGGTAAGCTGGTCTTCATGAACATGCTCTTTCTTCTTATACATAGTAGGCTACTTCCCCTCCAGACCTGCCTTGGAGTCTAGGATTTTACTTCTGATCGCAACACTTGTGCTTGTGTTTGAGAAAAAGGCATCAGAGAGAAGCACCATGAGAGAGAGAGAAGTTGGGGGAGGGGGGGAGAAGTGGTAGGAATCAGAGAGAAGCAGAGAGAGAGAGAGAGAGAAGCACCGTGAGAGAGAAGAGATAGAGATAGAAATAGAGATAGATTAGAAATTGGTGTTTGCCTACATTGCCTAGAATGAACTGTGCTAAGTAGTTTTACCCTACATATTCTGATAGGACAAGAGTCCAGTCTTAGTTTCCAAGAAGAGAGGGACAAGAAAGAAATAGATACCATTTTTGGTATTTGTTGTTCTATTTCTTTTGTAGTTTTTTGTTTTGAGGGAAAAGAAGTTCTGGACTTCTCTCAGACATGAGGATAGAAGATGAAGTGACAGGGGTGTTGGGATGGCTCAGCAGGTTAAGTGCTCACTTTTTGGGCCGTAGGGTCCCAGGATCAGGTCCCAGCCCTGGCCCTGGCCCTGATCCTGGCCCGGGCCCTGGCCCTGGCCTGTGTGGACCCATATGCTGAAATGGGGCATGCTTCGCATGTGGGAGGCCCTGGCCCAGTTCTTGCCCTGCGTGGCCCCATACCCACCTGTGTGGAATGAAATTCTATTGAAAACTGATGATGTACAACCATGAAGACTGCTCTGGGCCCTCCCACTTCTCTGTTTCTCTCTCTCTCTCTCTCTCTCTCTCTCTCTGTCTGTCAAACAATAAAATAAATCTTAGGGGGGTGGGAAAGAAGAAGAAGTGAAAGTGAGTAGACAGGAAGAGTGAACAGTGTGGCCCTACTCGGTGGCAGTAGCCCCTGGCTTGTCATGACCTAGGCTTCCTGGGGATTGGGTAAGTGGAGCCACACCTCTCTGTGCTAGATTTGGTAACCAGTGGTTCCTCAGTGTCGTACATGCTCTTTCTTGGTGGTAGAGTATTTTTCATCTGATTTTGAGTCATCCTGAAGGCGCATACATAGTAAGAAAGAGAGAGGTTGAGGAGAAGTTTCAGTTTCTTTTTCCACAAGCCAAAAATTGTTGCCTTTGTATTAGTTCTCCTGTTAATTCCATGGAGTTAGGGTTAGGTCTATGGTCAATTAATGGTGAGGCTGTCTCTCTTGGGAGAAGATATCGAAAACATACGTAAGTCCTACCTGCATCACTATGGTGATTTTCTTGAGCCCTTCCTATACTTGATTTTGTGCATTGGGATTAGTGGTAGAAGCAGTTCATCTCTTCTGTACTCTATTGTTGTGTAACAGATTATTCCCAAATTTAGCAGCTTAAAACAACAAACCTTTGTTATATCACACAGTTTCTGAGAGATAGGAATCTGGGAATGGCTAGGCTGGGTGCTTATGGTTCAGTTTTTCACAGAATTGCTCTCCAGTGATTACATGGTGCTACAGTCATTTGAAAGCTTGGCTGGGATTGGAAAATCTGCTTCTGTGATGTTTTCCTCACATAGCTATCGGCTAGATGCCCCAGTCTGTCACCACATGGACCTTTCTACACAGCTCCTTGAGTGTCCTCATGACATGGCAGCTGCTTCCTCTAGAGTGTGTGTCCAAGAGGAGAGACCAAAGAGAAAGCCAAACTGTCTTTTATGTCCTAATCTTGTACACCACAAATTATCACTTCTGCCACACGTGTTTGTCTGAAGTGAGTCACTAAGTCCAGCCCACACTCCAAAGGAGGGAAAAGGAAACTTGCCACTTAGAGGATGGGCTATCAAATAATTTGTGGGAGTATCTAAAAACTATTATATCCTCATATCTTTTATAATCTTTCTAGAAGTTTCTGCCCTAAGGTCACAACAAGTCAAGAATTTGCCATCTCTTCTATTTTTTATCTTGAGCAATTCTTATTGACCAGTCACACTCACCAGAGAGTTATGCATTGTGATCTGAATATTACAGGGAAATAAGATAATAAACTTCTTTAATAATAATAAAAACATGCACGTTACCATAGATAAGGACAAATTAACATTATTACTTTTTTCTACTAAGAAATTATTTGCTCATAAACAGATCACTCTTTTTTTTCTCCCACTGTAATGACAATTCAAATGTTTCCCCTACCTAAGTGAGTCTTGCTCAAGTGAATGTGTGTGTGTGTGTGTGTGTGTGAGGTTAGCCTAAGTCATTCTGAACAGAACTACTAGTATGCTGTCTTCGCTTAAGAGGGATTATTCTCACCACAAGTTCGGCATATTGTTATGGGAATGGCCCCCAATGAGTCATGCCTCTAACCATCCATTCCTTTGTGTGATCCCTAATGACTCTAGGCTGTCCTTGAGACTTTGTTCCATTGTTTTTTTAAAGATTTATTTTATTGTTTTTGACAAAGACAGACAGAGACAGAGACAGAGTACAGAGAAGAGGGAGGACCCAGACCAGTCTCCACAGTTGTACATCACCAGTTTTCTGACATGGTTTCATTCCACACAGGTGGGTGGGGGCCACACAGGGCAGGAATTAGACTGGGGGCCTCCTGCATGGGAAGCACACCCCAGTTTGGCATATGAGTCTGCACAGGTTGCGGCTGGGGCCAGGATTTGATCCTCGGTCCCCAGGGCTGCCAAGCGAGCACTTAACCCACTGAGCCATCCTGGCTTTCCTAAGACTTTGTTTCATTAAAACATCAGCATATGTGGCACAAGCAGAGATTTCATGAACATTTGTGTATTGGGTCATGGCATCTTGAAATTCAGCCAGTGGGTGAGGACATCTGAGTTAGACATACGAAGAGGCCATGTCAGAAAGAACTAAAGTGCCTCTGCTGAAAGTCCAGCCACTGCTATACATGTGAGTGAGACTATCCAGGGCCAGTCAGACCCTGATCAACTGGCACACTGACCACTTGAATGAGCCCAGTTGCCCCCACATGGAATAGAAACAAATTGTCTGTCACAGAGATCCCTGCCTAAGTTGCCAAATTATAGGGTCATGAACAAATACAAATCCTTTGGGGGTTGTTTGTTGTATAGCAATAATTAATTAATATGACCAGTTTTTTTGTTATTGTTGTTTTGTGTTTTGAGTACCAGAAGATCAACACAATATAGGACTATGGCATTGGAATAATACTCATGTGACTTAAGTATAAATATTTCCAGAATCTGAGATGGCCAAATCTAAAAGTAGCAATTTATACTCTAAATGCGGATTCTCTTATACAATAATAATTCCCAAGCAAAGAATTTTTTTTCCAAATCAGGGCTGATTAAAAATCTAGGTCCAGACTGAAGTTGCTAGCTGAAGAGCATTAGCATTAGTTGAGGAAATAAAATATACAGGAGAAGTAGAGAGGGAAAAATAGAAAGAGTCTCTTGTTTCAGCTATACCAGGCTGTCACTCAGTCTTCCAGATCTTAAGAGACATTTGAGAGAGATTTCACAATAAGAGGTTAACACTGCTATTGCCTGCCCTTCCCCTACCATATTTTGGAAGCTTGAAGGAGCTTACAAGTCTTTGCTGCCAAAAACTGTTCTTCCAGAAACTTCCATTGGGAGATTGTTTCCTCAGGGCCACGGCAGAAGCGCTATATCCCGTGTCCAGTTCTCATGCTGTAACCCTACTCCATCTCTCTGCTGAACTCATATCTTCTCATTTCCTGAAGTCATCTCAACTCTTTTGAGCTATAAATAAACTTTACTACTTTAGCACATACTAAGTGCTCAGTAAATATTTGTTGAATAAGTGAAAAAAGCATTTTTATAAGAACACAATGTTTTTCTGCTACTATGTCTTTTATGTTTTATTTTTCTAATGGAATACAATCTGACTTTCCTTGATGAAATATGAAAATTCTCAGTGCTGATTTTTAAAAAATAAATAAAGAGGGAAAACCAATGCCCATGTCCTCAGTTAGGATCAAGGCTCCCTTGCCCCTAGCAAATTTCAGCCTTTAATATCCACTAGGATTTAGCAAGAGTTCTGCTGACTCCTTGTAAAACTCAGGTCACAAGAACAGTAGCTTCCCTTTTGGTCTGAGGCTTAAGAATACATTTTCTATATTCCCCTAACAAATCTTAGTTCTGGCCCTGGCTGAATGCCTGTTCCTTCCAAGTGACTTTTGTTCAGCAAGTTTTTAAATGTTTTTTTTTTTTCAATTGTTAAATGTATTGGGGTGACATTGGTTGGTAACAATTACTTAGTTTCCAGGTGTACAACACTACGTTACATCATCTATGTATTGCATTATGTGCTCACCACCCAGAATCAGCTCTCCCTCCATCACCACATATCTGGTGCCCACTCCCAATCCCCGCCTCCTTTAAAAGTTTTTATACCTAAAAATCCCAGAATATTCTAGACCCCTCCCCCAGTCCCATTAATATTAAGAAAGTACACTTTCCTTTTGAGGTTTAAAAGGTAGAAGCCACTTGATATAGGAATCTGTACATAGTGTATAGTAACTTGTTCTCCAAAAGTCCATTTCTAGGCCTGTACTTACTGGCTCACTCAAACAATGCTAGATGCATAATGTTTGGGCTAATGCAAACGTATTGTCTGTCACAGAGTTTTGAGTCCAACACACCTTGTGCCCATTTGGCTTTCAAAAGAAATCTGTGCACAAAGGAGACAAAGTTGGTGATGCAATATTTTATATTAATTGGGATTTTGTCTCAAAATACAAGAATTCTAGCTGGGTTGTGTGAAGGAATCCTTTCACCTAACCCCATTGGCCCAAACAGCTTCAAACTAAAGTTATTTTGGTCTTTTCCTCCAGCTTCCCCGAATTTAGCACTCCAATGTGCTGAAATGCCACTCTCATTGTCCCAAAGAAAGACGAATCATGAAAAACAGAATTTTAGAGTTTACTTTAATACCTACTGATGTAGTCTTGTCTAGACTTCAAACAGGCCTTCTTAGAGTCTACATATTAATAGAAGTATCTGAACAGAGCTCCTCAACTATGAGTCATTTGTGACAAACGGTACATATATATTAATGCTTCCTACCCACCCAATGGGTACTTTTTCATGATACTAATTAACAGTATGCTTTATCTAGCCTAAGAAAATGAGCAAAAACTTACATAATTAAAAATAACCACTTTAACAAGTAGCAAACTCAGGTATTCTAACAAGCTTGTATCATAAATATTTGCTAATGATTAAAGGTAAGGTTTTGCAGTTGGACGTTTTTAATTCTAATTTTTTGAACTGGCATTCAGAGATTAATAATATGGACCTATAGTATTTGCAGCCAAGTCACACATGACTTGAAATGTCTTTATGAGAAATGATACAGAGTTTCTTTTAAGACTAAAGTAATTAAGTTTGTTTTCAATATCCAGTTAACTCTAAGACTTAATATTACTATCAAGAAGATTTAACTTTAGCAATATTATAATTGCTAATGCTGTCTTTAAGCTAAGATTGCTTATTTTATGTTAAAAAGAAAAATAATAGTGTTATTGTAAGCACACACACACATACACACAACAATAGAATATATATTTAAAGTATATATTCACATCATCTACATATTTTTCTTACCCAGATTAATTTTACTTGTCTTTGTTCCTGGAGGCAATTAGATATCTAAAATTTCCATTATTATGATTATAGAATAGCAAGTAGCTTTCATTCAAATGTATAATAAAAATTTGTATGTGAGGAGATAATATGGTAAATATCAAGTCACTTGTTAAATAAGTAATTATTAAATGTGCTTTGGGTTGATTTGATCAAATTATACTTCATTAAATATAAACATTTTAATGACAAATAAACCATATTTCTAACTGAGATAGTCTACTAAAATACTTGAAAGCAAGCAAGCAAGCAAGCCAGCAAGCAAGCAAGCCAGCAAAATGATCTCTTTGTTTCTGCATCTTGTTGAGAGGTAAGGGCACGTTCATATCTCTACATGTGCCATCATTTTATACGTTCTTATTTTATGTCAAAGAGAACATAAGCTATTATGCAACAAAATGATCCTGGTTTTTGCATAACTATTTTCAGGTGCTTAGAATTTTAAGGTGTAACAAAATGTATTTGTTTGGAATGACTGAATATGTTCCTATTAAATTCAGTGTAGTTTGTTTTATCGAATTTTCTTGTCTCTTTGTCTTTCTTCTTTCTACATTAAGCCCATTCGGAAGAAGAAACTCTCTTCTCTATTTAATATGGGTGCATTAAACCTTTGGGGATCCAAAGTTTTCTCTTCAATATGCATGAACACTTCAATAGCCTGAGTAAGATAATGTGGTTCTAAAAAGTGATCCTTTTACCCCATTTTTATTATTCTAGAATAGAACTCATAGTCAGATAATGCATAATGCCAGATAATGGACCACAATGAGTAACCCATGCTACTAGTTAAATCCTTATGCTGACCACACAGATAATATTTTTCCCATAAAAAATATTTTAGATGTGGAAAAATCTTTTAGTCTTGCTGTTTTATTGCCTTTGCTTTAGGAAAAGAAGGAAACTGTTGTCTGTTGTGCATTTTCTTTTGAAAGGCTTCAGGGGACATAAAACTAATTTTTAACTAAAAGTATATATATTCTTTATATATGATTAAAACAGAGGAAGCATGGCTGGGAACTTGTGGTATAAAAATACAGTGGAAAATTAGAAAAAAAAAGGCAAATTCAAAGGAAATAGATGCTAACCAATTTTAACCCTTAGAAAAATGCTCCAAATAATTTTTTTGTCATATCATAAAGATAATACTAAGAATGTCCCAATCAGCTTATAGAACTAGGAGATAATTTTGTGTGTTCCTTGCTTCCAACAGCCAACTATAGTTAACACCCATCCTATTTGATAGTGATATAATGATGTTGATAATAATGTCACAAATATTAGGTTGATGTTGGCATTTCACAGCCTTTAAGATGTCCTTTGTTCTTCCACAAGTCCATATTCCAGGCAAAGAAGCAATCACCTCTTTTTGTCCTTCTAATTTATGTGTAATGTATAACTTCATCTCTGGAAGCCATAAGGGGAACTGCATGGTGAATTCAAGTGTAGTACTCAGAATTCCCACTGTGTGTGAGGTTCTGGACTTTGCCATCATGAGTTAGAGATTTTTTAAAGACATTTAACTAAACAAGTCCTTGTGCCTGAAATAGCTTCCGACTCACTTGGCTTAGTAGGTTATCTCAGAGAAGAGTGTGTCCCCCACCCCCGCAAGAACTCATCATCTCTAGGAGAGAGACACTTTTCTTGATTTCATAGCATTTGGTACAGAGGCCTAGATAATATTTTGAGATCTTCACAGCAGTTTTCCCCAAACTGAAGAATATAAGCTATAACTGGCTTAAGATATTGGCTTAATAGGCCTAGAAGAGCAATTAAAATAAAAACAACAGATAAAGAGCAATTTAAAATAAAAACAATCAGCTTAAGAGTAACCCAACTATTATACAACAAAATAGAGACTATTAGATTTCACTGTATAGTAAGGGTCTTTATTTTATTTTATTATTATTATTTTTTTAGGTTGTATTTTTTTATTATTATTATATTTTATTGAAGGGTCTTTATTTTAGTTACATATGTATGCAAGCATATGGATATGTTTACTTGGTCATGGTGAAAAATGTATTTTTTCCTGAGTTGTGGTGAAAAAAGTTTTGAAAATTAGCATGTGATGACAATATGATTCTATAAATATTATGCTTTACAAAGGTTCAATGATTCAACTAAAGAAAATTGTCATCTTAACTGAATAGACACACACCCTAGAGTGGCAAGAGAGTTGTAAATGTTAGTTTCCTGTTTGATTCACCACAGGGTGCTATCAAAGTTAACAAGGAGGGAAGAAAATGAAACACGCCATTATCTCAGAATATACACAGTCTTGTAAGGCCTATTAAATACAGCATGGGTTGCTTAGGTTCCCACAATGAGAAATCCCCTTTTAGACACACATTCTCTTCATGTAGGTGTGTAGAATGTGACTGGGAGTGATGGAAGTTCAAATGAAGACTTGAGGTTACTTTTGCAAACAAGAATTTAAACTGCTGAGGATTCACTGAATGACCATTTTCATTTCTTGCTCATTTTTGATTTGCAATCTCATGACCTGTTTTTATTCAATATAAAGCTTAAAAAATTCTTTAGATTCATTTAATTTTGAGTACCCAAAATAAAGCCTAGAATATTTACTCTCTGAAATAACTTCAAAATAGATCTTGTTTTCCTCCATGTTGATCCTATTTTTTTTTTCATTTTGAAATCTGGATAGTTTCTAGAAATTACTACGTGTCCCATGCACTGTTTGGGAGGCATTTATGAGTCTGGTTCATTATGGGTAGCTCCTTTGTGCAGTTGAAGACTTCACCAAATGATCTATTGCTGGCAGTAAACCAAAATCAGTTTTTGCATGAAATTCATCTCTAAGTAAATCCTATTCTATGACAAAGAAATGATTACTGATGTGGGACAGGAATTCATGTGTAAGCATTGCATACCAAATAGAATCCTTTAATATAAATATAGAGAACTAAAAATGGTTACTGTTATTCCATGTTAGAAATTATATAGAATTGTTCTACATTGAAATCAGTCAGGAATCTCATCTGAAACTTTCTTCCCTATTTTGTTTTTTCTTTTTTGGCAAGAGAATAAAAATTTTAATATCTCTTAATATACTTTTTGATCCTACATTATATAAGCTTTGCTGAGATGTTAAAAAAATGCACACATGTTCATTATTACTTCTATAGCCTAACAATTTTTCCTGGTGATCTCCATCTTCCAAATGCATAGTTGTGCAGTTGACACAGATGTAGATGGATTTATTGTTTGTGGTCAGTGTTCTTATTAGTCACACCATTCAGGATGTTTTGCTTATCATATATTTTCAATATCTTCTTTTTCTATAGTTTCACGCACATTACAAACTTTTTGAAAAATAAGTTGACCCATGTGCAGAATGTTTACAATACAAGGGCTCTAGAACCATTTTTAGAAATTGATCACTAAATTATGTTTCTAAACAGTTCTGGTCTCAGGAAGATTTTCAGGAAACACAGAGAGAAGGGATGATCTATCAATATAATGTAAATAAATTTAATGACATATAAAAACAAAATTTCTAGTTGGTGGTTAATATCCAATCTCTATAGTTTTCTTATCTCCTCTTTCTATAATATGTCATAATCTAGAAAACAGAATTAGCAACCCTAAATGTGATGAATATTGAAAAATGAAATGGTAGCATGAAGAATAACTGAGGAAGAAATGGGGCTGCTGTGAATTTTACTTCCTCAGAAAGAAGTTTCCTCTCAATGGTCAACTTCTAGTTAGAAAAAAACTAAAAACTCTGAAGTAAGTCATGAAGTAGTTAAAAATGATCTGTTTTCTGCCTGCCACATTACTTTGTTTCAAAGATTTAATTGTTTTGATTGGAGGAAAATTTGCTCTGGATCTGCCATGCCTTTGGCTAATATAAGTAGTCCAACTTTCCCAAATGTGTTATCCTTTACTGTATTTTTTGATGATTATTTCTGTGGTAATGTGGAGGCTAGTAATATCAATCTAATCACACAAAACCCCAGTGCTTAATATGTTGATGTAATTTGTCAACACGGCCTTTAAAGGCATGCTTTTCTATAAAGAATAGTTGGGATTTTAAGAGATGTTCCCCATCTTCATTTTTCTTGGTTAAAATTTAAGACTTCTATATGAAATTTGAAGTAATTGACAAACTTAAGAATTCTAAAAATGCACAAAATTATAGGCTAATGTGTGGAAAAGAGAAATAATTTTTACTCTGAGATTACAAATTCAAAGAAAGTAACTGAGACCAAAATATAATTACTTTTATTAGAATCGAGCAAGGCACTGGAGTTAACTATGTTACTCTCATGGAAAGTGTAGTGAAATCTCTAATAATCACAGAAAGTGTGGATGTTCATTTCATGTTTCATTTGAAAGATACTCTACCAGTAGTGATGGAAATGAATGGGATTATTAGAAGCTTGACACTCTTATTTCTTCAATATATGTTCAGATATCTAGCATGGTGGGAACTGGAGAATTTCATTAAGTAGATATATTGGTTAGCAGAAAGGTAGCAAATAACAGAGATGGTTTTCATCACTGAAGATGGTGCCTCCCAAAGACAATGGCTAGGAACTCCTTCTTTCCTCACTGTCACTGCCTCTATAGGTATAAAGGTTGCAACCTTGGTTATAAAAAATGGGTATACTGATGTGGAATTCAGAAGAGGCTCAACAGAGTTTCAGACACTTCTTCTGTACTCAAAGTGAAGGCAGCTGTGGATTGAAGGCCCTACAAGTTAGTGTTAGATAGTGTTTGTGTTAGTGTAGATAATCATATAGGGCATGTAGTGAGTGGTAGGATGATAATAATCTATAGGTATTGAATCAGGCCTTCTCTGACTCAGTGGTAAAGGTGACAGAGGAATATTGAATCTTCCACGTCTGATATCTTTCCCTTGGGCCCTGTGACCTTCAAGTTAACACATTATTATCTCCTTTCTCTCAGGACCAACTTCAAAAAACTCATTTATTGTCATTATCTTTCCAATCCCTTACTGTGGTAAAAATTCAAGGTCTTGCTTTCTTTAGGGTTAAGTTTTGATTCTTAAGAGCTGTGGTCATCACTAGTTAGGTTCACCCAAATCCAGTTACCCTCTGTTTCACGCACATGTTCCTTTTTTTCTTGGAAAATGGCAGAATTGTACTGCTTGACAGTCTATTTCCCTTAAAGTTGATTGGGTTCAGTAACTAGTTCTGGACAATGAATTGTAAATATAAGTGATATAAGTCAACCAATGACAGATGGGAGTTGTTGCATAAACACTGTTTTCTCACGTGTTGGGTAAAAAAACTTGAGATATGTTTTTTCCAGTTTCCCAGTGTTGTTACATACACTTCAGTTGCATATGATGGTAACTTGGTAACATACCCTTTATTGGATATTTTTCCTTCTCTGTCCCTGTGTTATTTTTTTTCTCCTTTTAGTATTTCTTAGGATTGTCTTCCAAGTGAACTATTTACACTAAAATCCTTTGGTGGTGATTTTAATATATATGCCCATGGCCCTTTAAGCAACTCCTTTTTCTAAAAGGTGAAGCCAAATTCCTTCCTTAATTTGCCTGGACTTAGTGACTTGCTTCTAAGCAATATGATATGATGGAAATTATGTTTTGTGTGTAGGAATAAAAGACATCGTGGGTTACTCCTTGCTGTCTCTCTTGGATCACTTGCTTTAGAGAAACCTCGCTTCCATGTTATGTGAATGCCCAAGTAGTGCTATGGACAGGTTTATGTATCAAGGAACTGGAGCCTCCAGCCAACAACCATGTGAGTCAGCCGTCATAGAAGCAGATCCCCTGACCCTGGTCAAGCCTTCAAAGGATCACAATCCCAGACAACATCTTGACTGTAACCTCATGGGAGGTCCTAACATAGAATTACACAGCTAAGCCACTTCTGGATTCCTGACTCTCAGTAATTATTATTTATTATCAAAAAGATAATAAATGCTTGTTGTTTTAAACTGCTCATATTTTATTGCACCTTATCTCAGAGATTGTATCTGGGACACATCAATGCTATAATGACTCTCTTGTTTGAGTGAAGTATACTGAGACCAGGTGCAAAATAAAATCATGGCCTAAGTCCATTGGACAGTTGATTCAGTGGGTTTATGGATCACCCTGGGGTTATTTATCTAATACCTATGTGTATAAAAGGTTGAATATATTTAGCAGTTGATGGGACTCTCCTACTGATTTTTTGACCATTGGAATGATATCCATTACAGTAGGAAAGGCCACGTGGAAGCCCCTTAAACTGCATCCCACCATGCAAGAGAGTAAATCAAAAGCATCCTAAGTAGAATAGCAAAGATTAGTGCCACTTAAAAAAACTAAAGACTGTTAATATTGCATCTGTGTGTACCATCTGGCAAAACCCAGATGACTGGAAGATAATGGTGCACTTCTGAAAACCTAATGAAGTGGTAACCTCTGTTACACTTTATCTGTTATGCCAAATGTGATACTATATATTTATTTATTATACAGATCAACACAGTTTCTGTCACATTATATGACACTGTTCTTCTGACAGGAGTGTCTCTTTTGATCCAAATCAAGAGTATCAGAAACATTTCACATTCACTTGAAATGAACAAATAGACATTTATAGCCTTGCACCAGGAATGTGTTGTTAATTATATATATAGTCATGCACCACTTAACAATGAAGATATGTTCTGAGAAATGTGTCGTTAGGTGACTTTGTCATTGTGGAAATATCATAGAGTACACTTCAAATCTGGATGGTATAGCCTACTACACTACAGCTATATGATATACCTCTTGTTCCTAGGCTACAAACATGCACATGTCCCTGTACTAAACAGTGTAGGCAATTGTAATGCAATGGTAAGTATTTGTATACCTAAACATGTCCAAGCCAAGATATGATAAAAATACAGCATAAAAGATAAGAAATGGTACACCTGTATTGGGCATTTACCATGAGTGGAGCTTGCAGGACTGGAAGTTGCTCTGGATGAGTCATTGAGTAAGTGATGAGTGAATGTGAAAGCCTAGGATGTTACTATTCACCACTGTAGCTGTTATAAACACTGTATACTTAGGCTACACTATATAAAAATATTCTCTTTAATAATAAATTAACCTTTGCTTACTGAAAGTTTTTAAACTTTATAAACTTTTTAATTTCTTAAAACTTTTTGACTCTTTTCAAATGACACAGTGTAAAACAGAAACATATCGTACAGTTTTTGTGTCTGGTCTTCAATCCAGGTCATTAGAAATTTCTCCAAGACTAATATAGGCCCTTCTTAAATTGTTGTAAGACTTGTTACCTTCAGTGAAGCAGATCCTTTAACAGCTTCTCTCACCTTGTCCTTATTCTTCAAGGTTGTGGCTATGGTAGGTTGGGGCATGTTTGACGGGTGAACAATGGCCATTGCTAGTTCTTCACCTTTGTATTTCTTAATTACTTTTAATTTTGTTTCTGGGGCAACCACTTGGTGTGGTCTCTTAGTGGAAACATTAGCGGGGGATTTTGTACATTTAAGAGGCATGATGAACAAAACAACACAAGATGAAGTCAAGTACAGGAAAAAATGATGCAATCAAGAGGTGTGGTAAGCACAGAAGTATGGTTAACTGCTTTATAGCAAACATTTTTTTTGTTTTTTTTTTTAACAAGTAGAAAGAGTGCACTCTAAAATAATGTGTGGAAGGTATAGAATAGTAAATACATAAACCAGTAACATAGTTGTTCGTATAGTTATCAAGTATTATGTACTGTACATAATTGTATGTGCTATATTTTTATATGACTGCCAGTGCTGTGGGTTGGTTTATACCTACTAGCATCACCACTAACATGTGAGTAATGAATTGTGTTATGATATTGAGAAAGCTACGTTCTCACTAGTCTATAGGAATTTTTCAGCTTCATTATTACCTTACAGGAGACTATACTGTCATTTATGCAGTCTGTTATTAACTGAAATGTTATACAGCCCATAACTGTAATGTATGGAGACTTTAGTGAACCCCAATATGAGAATCACAATTGCCGACTCTTAGCATTGTTGAATAAGGTCATGCTTTACACTAATTTTTTTTCCCATTTAAAATCAGCTTCTCATGTAGAATATTGTAAGACACCTATCATTTTTATCCCCCAAAATAAAAACATACAGCAATAAATAAGAAGAAAATCTTGCCATTTGCAACTACTTGGATGGGTCTAGAGGAACTATGCTAAGTGAAATAAGTCAGTTAGGGAAATACAAATACTATATAGTGTCATTTATAAGTTGGATCTAAAAAATCAAAACAAACAAACAAACAAAATAAAACAGAAACAGATTCACAGAAACAAAGAGCAAAGGGATGGTTGCCAGAGGGAGTGGGTGAGGAGATGGGTAAAAGGGGAAGGGGAATATGAGTATA
>PVKE010032622.1:6677-18476 GCA_004027555.1 Craseonycteris thonglongyai
AGATAGACCACAATTTTAATCAAGAACACCCCCCCCCCCCCGGTCAATGGTGTCCTGCTTTACCAATGTTAAAATCTGGGCACTTTACCAAACACTGGGCTAGGTGTGGGGATATACACCAAGCAGAGGTGGGCATATACAGCTACATACAGGTAAATGCTCTGAGGGATGGTGGGAATGAAACCTGAGAAAGTTTATTTGGCTCAGATGACGTAGAGGAGAGGATGGCAGCTTGATTTTGGGGCCTCAAAGTACCTGAAGGAAGAGTTGGTGATAGGATTTACTGGAGAGATGATCAGCCAATTAAAATATTCTTCCTTAAAATGTAGCTTCAGGTGGTTGAAACTGAAATGTATGCTCTAATATACAAAGGCCATTGAAATTTCAGATTCACTTTTTTTTACTGTTGGCCCTAAAATGGCATTATAGTGGTTTCAGTAGTGAGCTGCCATAACTCCCTTCAGGAATTATTCCCCCACTTGCTGAGAGTGTTGGTAGTTGCTGGTTCACAACTATGTCCCTCTTTGGAAATTGCCCTTGACTGAGGGGAACTGACTCACCTAAGGGCATGCCCCTTCCCTGGGGGTACACTGCAACAGGTGTGGGGACATAGAAGCCTGGCCCCTTGCCTTGATTTAAGACAACTCTAAAGAGTCATCTCATATTTGGAGCTTCCTGTAGGATTGACTGAAGCTTCTGTTGTGACTGCATCTCCTTTCAACAACTGCCTCTGCCCAGTCCTGCTCCCTTTACTGATTTACACATGTTGGGCCCTGATAAAGCTTCTACATGAAATCTGTCTCAGAGACTGCTTCCCATGGACCCTAATCTAGGCAGACAATAATTGAATGGAATTTTTGTTCTGCATGTCACAAGGTATTCTAACCACAAAGTTTCAGTTACTTGGAAGTGGAAGTCATTAAAGTACTTGGCCATTTTTTAGGACACAAGAAACCAAGAGGGCATAGGGAGAGTGCTCAGCCTCATCTGTTCTGGATAACTTCTCTGAAGTGCTTTGGCGAGTGAAGGCTGACTGCTACACCAGCCAAAACAAGCTCCGGGTAATCTAATCTGCAGATGGATTTAGAGCTGAATTTCATAGCCTCTGATTTGGAGTTGCTACAAATATGGATTGCTTCTTTTATTGAAAAAATTTGTGGTAGTGCAGTCCAATGATATAATTTACTATGAAACAGAGAACCTTAAACTGGTGGCTAGATACAGGAGGTCATGGGATGTCCATCTATCCCAGGCTACCATTCTGGGTCCAGCTCAGATTCTGGGTTTTTGGAAAAATAGTGCTGTTGGTGTGCACCTGTATTCTTTCCCTAATCCTTCTACTGTTTTGTCCAGCATTATGTAGGATTTCTCATAGGGAATTGAAGGTACTAAAAGTAATTATAAAAATGGGCAAAGGAAACCTAGATGGACACAGAGAAAATGAGGCTGTGAGGGAGCTGGTTGGTAGTGTTTGAGTAGAGGGCTTACGAGATTAGGAGCCTTTAGGTAAAGGACATTCATAATAGAGGGATTTTAGCAAGTGGAAAGGATAGAAGATTGTGATTGTGAGGGAATTTTCACAGGTAACTTTTGATTGTACCTCTTAGAAAGGACCATTAATAACATTTAAATGAGTTATATTTTGAATTGGCAAGTCCAGAGACACAATCCTCTGTGTAATTCAACAAATGATTTAAGAGCCAGAAAAATGTCTTTTTTCCCCCTAGCAATCTGCTAATTGGTTTTACAGTTGAGCAGAGAGGACAACTGAGTTTAAGATGATTGAGAAAGGCAGGAATCCTGCACATTGAATCCTAAAGATTCTATTTTAGTTCTTAGGTCTCTCCCTTCTTCCTTCTGTGCATTTCCAAATTTCTGTCTTCAATTTCACCAATTCTTTCCTCCATCTGGTCAGCTCTGCTTCCTATGCTAGTTATTTTGTTGTTGTTGTTGTTGTTGTTTTTCATTTTTTTATTGTGTTATCTCCAGAATCTCTATTTGTTTCTTTTTTATAGATTCAATTTTCTTTCTGAGATCGCTTAGCTCCCTCTGTACTCCACCAGGTTTCATTGACCTCCCTGAGTGTTTTCAGAATTGCAGTCTTGAATTCTGTCATTTAGCTCATATGTTTCCATATCTTCAAGTTTCTTTTCTGGGGAGTTTTCTTTTTCTTTCTGAGCACCTTTGTTCACAACCGTATTCATTGCCGTTGGAGTATGTCTTTTCCTGGACATGAGGACTTTTCCCCCGGTTGATGTGAAGAAATATTTCTTTTAGTTCCTAGCTGGTGTTGCTGCAGTGTCTTATAATATGTTCTCTTGTTTATTTGGTTTTCTCACAGTGGGAGGCTTCCTAGAAGGTGAGCTTCTCTTTGACTCAGTGGCCCTGGTATCTGTATGCCTCCTCTTTTGGAAGATATGGTGGGTGACGTTATTCTATTCCTCTGAGATCTCACTGCAGTCAGAAGCCGCCACACCTGTGCTTCACTTTTCCTAGATCCCTCTGCCAGCTTCAGTGGGAAAGGTGGGCACAGGTTTTGTTGGGAAAGGCGCATGTCTGTTTGCATCACAGGGTAATCAGCTGCTCACTGAAGGCAGGCTCTGGGCCGAGGTGATGGGGTGAGCCTTGGGAGGCAGCAAGGGGTAGCAGCTAGAGGCTCTGTGTCCAAGGCCATGCAGTGGCCTCACCAAGGGCCACTCCACACTTCAGCTGCCAGCACACTCCTGCTGGCACTCCAGCCACCAGAATGAATGCCTGCTTTCTGGTCTAGTCACTGTCCTTATGTCCCATGGGCCCCCAGCTCCAGCTTCCTGACCCCCATGCTGGCAGTCAGACCCTCACTCTGGTCCCCCTGCACTGATCTCTGGCTGCTGCTGGAGCCTTGCTCTGGCCTCCTGCCCCACGTCCCTGCTGCTCCCCCCGCGCTCCCACAGGGGCCCCATCACCACCGTCAGCTGCGCCCGCTTTCTCTGTCCACCCCGCGCTCTGGCGTCTGCGCCTCTGCCTCTGTCCGTTCCAGGCCTCCAACCCGCCCAGAGTCGTTCTGCTCCTGGACCCGCGTCCCCAGCTCCCACCTCAGTCCGTCTATCCTCTGCTGGACTCGGGTCAGCCTCTGGATCTCTGGGTCACACTTCACAGTGTGTCTCCACATGGCTCCCTTTCTTTCTCTCTCACTCACCTCCATTTCTCCAGCTTTAGGTATTTTCTTGCCATGAGTAGGCCCCTCAGCCAAGGCTATGTGTTGCTTAGGGATTCTGTGGTTGGATTTTAGTTGTTTAAATTGTCTTCCCAGCAGAGGTTTCAATAGCGCCTCTCACACTGCTATCTTGATAACGTCTTCTTGAGTCCTAAAGATTCTACTAGAGGTCTCTCTTCGAATTATAAGCCCTTCAGTGGGAGGGATAACCAACTCCTCAATGGCTGACTTGTGTGATTGATGTGCAGCAGAATGGGGAGGGGATTCAAAGCCAGGTGCTCAGGATCCAGCAGTGCAGAGCAGCTGGGAGATAAAGACAGACTTCTGCCAGCTCAGTTTTTGGAAAAAGATTAGAAAAGCATAGATAAAGACACGTCTTTCCCAGGCCTGCTGAAGCAAACCTGACAGAGGTAGAATACTAGTATTTTGATGTCATTAACATTTTGAGGATTCTGTTCTCTAATTGGCAAAAGACAAAGTACATTAATTATGAAAATGACTGTAAAAGGAAATTGTGGGCTAGTTTTTAATACTGTGAGTCAACATCTTATATTTACTATTTACCCCAAATCTTAGCTGGCAACATGCCAATCTGTCTCTGCCTGTCTGCTGATAGTCTTTCATTTAGAAGTAACTGCCTTCTATGTGGTAGGTGCTAGGAATAAACAGTCAGGAAACACTTCCAGTTTAACACATGCATACTCACACAAGAGATGATGTTAAATTAAATTTCCTGTGCTTATTAATTGTTGGCTCATGCACAAAATTGCACTTTTTAAATGAAAGAAACCTCTGTATCTCTTACAGTAGCTCACCTTTGGAGCACATTAGAATAGATGCTAAGGGGAAGTCGGGATGGCTCAGCGGGTTAAGCTTTAATTAGCTTTGCAGTCCTGGGCACTGAGGATCGAATCCTGGCCCTGGTCTGTACAGACCCATATGCTGAACTGGGGGTGTGCTTCCCATGTGGGAGGACCCTAGTTTAGCTCTCGACCCCCTGGTTCAGCCCCTGGCTTGAGAGAGCAAGCCTGCCATGTGGGAGGCCCCCAGCCCATTTCCCGCCCTGCACAGCCCCTGCCCACCTGTGTGAAATGAAACCATGTGGAAAACTGATGACAACTATGGAGACTGCTCTGAGCTCTCCCTCTTCTCTCTGTCTCTCTCTGTCTCTGTCAAAAAAAATTAAATAAAATCTAAAAAAAAAAAAAGAAGAAGAGGAATAGGTACTAAGGTAACTTTGGTTTTGGTTTCCAAGTATTCTATTCTTTCTAGCTTTTTTAGTCGTACTCATAGGTGGTGTAATATTCCTGGCTTTAAAATGGGTTAGTAGAATATCATATATGCCTTTTATGTCATCAGAAATTGGGCTGCTTATGAGAGTGGTTAGGGTCTGAAAGGAAACCATATTGTCCCAGTTGATAAAAGGCAGAACATCCAAAACAATAACCTGTCTATGATCTACTTTTGCCCCTTTATTTCTTTCCCTGATTTCATGGAGAATGTGTCCATGGGGAAAATGAGTTTTCTATAGAGAAATCAGTCTGTTAGTCCACATTATTGAGCTTCCAGTGGATAGGGCTAAAAGATGGGGAGAAGGCCTGAGAGGTTGAGATGACTATAAAGTAAGGGAGGCAAAAACATTTTGTGTACAGAGTAAATCATTTTGGGCTTATGCTTGCTTTATTTCTGAACAGATAATATTTGTGAACAGATAACTGTGAGAAGCTAAATGAGAAAGTGTTTTTTTTTGTTTTGTTTTGTTTGTTTTTATTTTATTGTGTTCTTTTAAAGGTGTATTTCAGTAAACAGATGTCTTTTAAATCTGGTTCCTTCCCTATAGATGAATTACTTTGAAAGAAGTTTGTAGTTTTAAAAATTGCTTGAGAATAAGTTTAAAACTAATCTTTGAAATTAAAAGTGTTAGTGAATTTTGAATTTCCAATAAATATATGAGGGCTGTCTGGAAAAAATCCAGCCATTGTCAATATAATGAGAACAGTTACATGGCTGGATCATTTCTGGACAACACTTTTGTGTCTGTGTGTGTGTTTTAATAGATTTTCTTAGAAAATGGGAATCAAAAAATATTGACCCTTAAGAATTTAAGTCAGTCTTCAAATCATGCATTTTATATATAAATTCTTGACATTGTTTTTCAACATTTTTCAAATACAATAGATGAAGACTTTAATAGCAATGAAAACATTATGTTCACAAATAATTTGTAAACTGAGAGCTTATTTAGTCTTGTTGGTAAAATAAATGCAGCTATGTGTGAAGAACTAACAAAATTCTTATGCAAAATATAGTATAATACAATTATAGTATACACTTATAGTATAAAAATACACTTATAGTATAGTACAATAATATGTGACTGATATTCCCAAAAAATTTTGATTACATATAACTCTTATACACTTAAGAAAGACAATATTAGGCTTTCCTTCCTATAAGGTGGCATGTGCAATATCTTGATTTGTGTACTTTTACAGTAAGTGGATGGTCAGAAAGAGATGTTGATGGGGAAGCCGGGATGGCTCAGTGGGTTAAGCACTCACTTTGCAGTGACGGGGACCGAGGATCCAATCCCGGTCCCAGCCCCAGCCTGTGCGGACCCATATGCTGAACTGGGGGGTTCCCCCAGTTCATTTCTCTCTCTGTCTCTGTATCTCTCTCTCTCTCTCTCTCTCTCTCTCTTTGTCAAAAACAATAAAAAAGTATCTTTAAAAAACATCTTAAAAAGAAAGAGATGATGAGTGGAAACAGGTTGAGGGCTTACATTTCTCTCACACATTTACTTGTCTAATTTAATATTGTTTCCTACAGCTTTGTCATCTGAGTCTTGTGGTATAGGGTGTTGGTACCCTATAAACTGTTATTTAACTAACATTGTTTTCCAAAATAGCTCTCATGTTTCAAGAAAATATTTTCCAGCTTCTCTCTCTCTGTCTGGAAAGTATATATGTACTCTGAAAAGTATCGAGACACATAATATGAAAAATAGAGGCATTAATGGTTAGATTTTTTCAGGATAGCCATCATATACATATAACTCACATACCATACTATTCACTAATTTAAAGTATAAAATTTAATGGTTTTTAACATATTCACAGGGTTGTGTAATCATGACCTCAGTGTAATTTTTGAACATTTTCATCCCCCCAGAGGAAAACTCACACCCATTAGCAGTCATTCTTTATTGACCAACACCATCACCCAGCTCCTGGCAAGCAATAATCCAATTTTTTTTCTATATATATTTGCCTATTCTAGGCATTTCATATAAATGGAGTCATACAATATATGACTTTTGGGGTCTGGCTTCTTTTATTCAGCATAATGTTTGCAAGATTCATCCATGTTGTAGCATATGTCAGTACTTCATTTGATCTTTTTATGGCTGAATAATGCTCCACTGTGTGCATATACCATATTTTGCTTCTGTTCATTAGTTGAGAAACATTTGGGTTATTTCTACTTTTTGGCTATTATAACTCATGCTACAATGAATATTCATGTACAAGTTTTTGTGTGGACATATGTTTTCATTTCTCTTGAATACTGCCCCCCCCCCGCCACACACACATACACTGGAACTGCTGAGTCATATGGTAACTCTATGCTTAACCTCTTGAGAATTATCTTAAGCATTTAAAATGTGATTTTCAGTGATTTCTGTATACAGCATAGTGCAGGTGCACCTAGAAAGTTATTATTTTGTGTTGCTTTCTGGAAAGAGAAGTTGACTGCATTAGTGGAGGAGACTGGAAGGAGACAGAAGAGGACTCTAGTTATCATAAAGGCATGTGGGTATAGGTGCCCAACCAGATGAGCTGCCTGCTTCTCTCATATGCTTTTCCCAGATGTTAAGGGCTGGAAGAGGATCCTTTGGGCAAAATGTTCTAACATTCATATGAAAACCCTGACCAAAAAAATACATGTATATGTAAGTTTATACTTATGTATAAAATGTGTATATTTACAGGAATATATTTATGTATCATGTTTAACATGTAATGAGAATTTTTATTAGTCACAGTTTTCCTACAAATGTTGGGGCATTTTAGTTGGCCCTTGAGTCTGGAGTTACAGAGAATGGTGCCAAATTCAATCCTTTAATTGGAAAACAACAATTACATGGTATTCATCAGTTAGAAAGCATAATATAAACCATGCTATTAAGTTACAAAATTTACAAGGTAATCAAATAAAGGTGGTGTTCAAAATAAAAACAATTAAGGTAAACAGCTCCCAAGCCTTTAAAAAATAAGGTACATCTTTCTCTCCTTCTCTCAATCTGGTTTTTAGGTTGAAATTGAAGTAAAGTTCATAAAATATCAAGTAGTTGAGCTTGTTGTTATTTTATTTAATATAAAGTTGACCTTTAGGGAAGCACTTCTATCAATTAACTTGCACATAATTTTTTTTTCTGAAATAGAAAGGGTTAGTGACAATATAAAGGAAGATAGAATGTGATTTATAGAGAAGTTTTGCAATCATGTGATTCTAAGTGCTTAATTTTAAGTCTCTAAAAAGTATACATTTAGAAGAAGTAGTCAATCACTTATACAGCAAATCTTGGCAATAGTTCAGTAAATGAAATTACTCACATGGTGTCATGAGTGAATAGTTTTTTTTTAAACTAGTTTTTGTAAGTTTAAGTTCTGCCATGTAAAGACAAGCACTCTTAACATATTTTCTTCCAGCCCTTTTTAAAGCATTTGTTTTTCTCTTGTGCATAAGAGTGTGTGTGTGCATTAGTGCATCAAATATAAATATATAATATACAGTCATATTACAGACATTTTATAATTTCACCTGAAATTAAAACATATTTTCCACATTATTATAGTCTTTGTGAGAATAATTTAATTAATATCAAATAAATGTACCATGGCTTACTTAACTAATACCAGATTATTAAACATTATATTTTATGTGTGTGCTGTTACAAATAATATTGCACTAAAGATCTTTAAGATTAATAGTATTTTCCACTTTGGCTTTATGATTTAGAATTGAATCATAAGGTAATCACTTCCAATTTAAAGATATCGACAGTTCAAAGTTTTTGACATATACTGCCAATTGCTTTTCTCAAGCATCTTACAAATTAGTATTCTAGCCAGCTTTGTTTCATCATATTATTGACAGCCTTTAATATCATCCTTAAAAAAATCATTTTCAAGTTAGAAGTGAACATGATATTTCTCAGTTTCTCAAACTGAGTGGTGAAAATTATTGTTTTTCATTTTATTTTTAAGACTTATTTTTATTGTTTTGAGAGAAGGTGAGAGAGAGAGAGAGAAGGAGGAGGGCCCAAAGCAGTCTCCATAGTTGTACATCTTTGGTTGTGACATGGTTTCATTCCACACATGTGGATGTGGGGCCTCATGGGACAGGAACCAAACCAGGTGCCTCCCATGTGGGAGGTGAGAACCTTTACTCTGGAGCCATCTCAGAGGTTACCAGTTTCACTGCAGTTCAGCATATGGAGTTTGCACAGGCCAAGGCTGGGAATCAAATTCTGGACTTTGTGATGGCGAGGCAAGTGCTCAACCTCTAAGCTATCCCGGCATCTCTGTTTTTCATTTTTTTTTCCAAATGTTAAATTTATTAGGGTGACATTGGTTAGTAAAAATTACATAAGTTTCAGGTGTTCAATTCTACAGTACTTTTTCTATGTGTTATGATATGTGTTTACCACCTGGAGTCAGCTTTCTTTTCATCACCATGTATTTAGCTCCCCCTCCCTCCTCTCCAACCACTTCCCCCTTACCCTCAGGTAACCACTACACTAGTGACTACGTCCATGAGATTTTGTTTCTTTGTTGCTTTCAGTTTTAATTATTAGTAAAGTTGAGCATTTTTTCTTGTGTCTATTATTCAATTACATTTCCTAGGAGGGTTATCCTTATTTCAATTTTTCCTTGATTTGTGTTTAAAATATGGAGTGAAATTTATTCTTCTTTTTGAATAAGCCAGTGTTTAAATGTATGCTTCTGAACTGAAAAGTGTTTAGTACTGGGAACATTTTAGACAAGATGTTTAAAAGACCTGTCTTGAGAACCATTATATCCTTGCAATGCAAAGTCTTCTGTGAGCCTCTCAACCACTTTCCATGTACAGATTTCACACCCAGCTGTATGGACAGTAGCCATAGGATGATTCTGACACTGCAATTAAAATGGCTTAATTCAAACATTGACTTAATGGCACATATTTTCCTTGTGGTATTATTCTATGTAAAATTTGTATTACGATTCTACTACTTTTACAGACCTCCACAGGAACGCTGTGGTTTTAAAACTCACTTGTAATAGATGAGTCCAAAATCTCTACATTTTCAGCCATGTCAACAAATGGGAAATACATAAATAATTATTAGCTTTGTAGTTGGGTCTGTTAGGAGAGATAAAAGGAAGTAGAGGAGTATGGGAGGCAGATAGTCATAGTAAGACACAGAGCTAAGAATATACATAGAACCTCCTCCCCCTAAAGATACTCGTAGAGTAAGGGAGCCCCAGCAATGAAAACTTGTGGAATCAATTAGAAACCCAGAGGGACAAAAAGGCACAGAAGAATATACCTCACAGCATAATTTTCTGGATTTAGAATTTGACTAGTAAAAGCTTTTAAATGTATTTTTGCAATCACTGGGGTAAGTGACGACATTGGCATTTTCAGTTCTATTTGCTCCTTTGCCTGGGAAGACTTTGTCAAGAATCACAGGATTCCCTGGTTTGGATTATACCTCCTTTCAACAACATGGACTTGGCCTCTCCCATTAGAGGTGGCTTCATCTTTCAATTTGGAATGTTAATTGATATTACAGTTTGGGCTATGCCTAAAGCACGAGATTGAATAAAGTTTGTTTAAGGTACTTAAAACACACATGCACACAATTTCAATTGAAGTGTAATATTAAAACACAACATATAACAAATCACTTTGTGAGGTATACAGAGGGTTCCAAAAAAATGTATACACGTTTTAAGAAAGGAAAAACTATTGAAATTGTAATGCCCAATATATACTGATAACAAAAGATGAATGCAGGTCACGTTTGACTTCTGCAATTATAAGAGGTGCTCAAAGTGGTGCCCATCAGTGTCCAGACACTTTTGATTATGGCGAACTACTTGAGCAACATTGACCAAAGTGTCGACTCGTATCACTGCATATGCCATTTCAATTTACCGTGCATCTCAAACTTATATGACTGTATGTACATCTGTATTGTTGCGCTTCCACAGCATTCTTGAATTTCAAATACCACTTCAAAATGGTCTTGCATTCCTCAAAACAGCAACTATACTTCCACCATTTCTTTGACTGCCCTACCTGTCACATGGTGATTAGTGCCATCTTTTGAGCAAACATCATACTACACATTGCTACCATAATTCAATTCAATTTTGAAAAGTGATACATAGATAACATCTCTTAAAATGTGTATACATTCTTTTGGCACCCAATATAAAAGTCTAATCATTAGCTTGTGTTGTACACCTGAAACTAATAATAAGAAAAGAAAAAAAGGATAAAACTCTCACAAACCCAAATTATAATCAGCCTTTGGTATTTTTATTTAAAAGAAAAAATAAATATCTGTAGGTAGCTAATACAACAGAGACCAGGTACCTTTCTCCAAGTGCAGAATTTAAATGCCCTAGAGGAATTAATAATGAACAAAACCCTTAAAAGACCTCTAAAACAGTGATGTCCAACCTTTTGGCTTCCATGGGCCACACTGGAAGAATTGCTTTGGACCACACATAAAATAGACTGCCACTAACAACAGCCAATGAGCTAAATAAAATAAAATAAAATAAAATAAAATAAAATAAAATGGCGGAACTTTCCAGAATGTTGGATGAGAGGTGAGGGAGCATCTTCTGCCCCAGGTGCTCACAGCAATGCGCTCCTTCCCGCTCCCCCACACGGGCTTCGGCCTTCTGGCAGGCTGTCAAAAATGGTGAAAGAAACCACTTACTATGATGTTTTGGGAGTCAAACTCAATCCCACGCAGGAAGAATTGAAAAAGACTTACAGGAAACTGGCCTTGAAGTACCACCCTGATAAGAACCCAAATGAAGGAGAAAAGTTTAAACAGATTTCTCAAGCTTATGAAGTGCTCTCTAATGCAAAAAAAAGAGACCTGTATGACAAAGGAGGAGAACAGGCAATTAAAGAAGGTGGAGCAGGTAGTGGTTTGGGCTCCCCCATGGACATTTTTGATATGTTTTTTGGAGGAGGAGGAAGGATGCAGAGAGAAAGGAGAGGTAAAAATGTTGTGCATTAGCTCTCTGTAACTTTAGAAGATTTATATAATGGTGAAACAACAAGAAAACTAGCTCTGCAGAAGAATGTGATTTGTGACAAATGTGAAGGCCGAGGTGGTAAGAAAGGAGCAGTAGAATGCTGTCCCAATTGCTGAGGTACTGGGATGCAAATAAGAATTCATCAGATCGGACCTGGAATGGTTCAGCAAATTCAGTCTGTGTGCATGGAGTGCCAGGGCCATGGGGAAAAGAAAGCCTCTTCAGTAAATGGTGCTGGGAAAATTGGAAAGCCACATGCAAAAGGCTGAAGGT
>PVKE010032623.1:0-18376 GCA_004027555.1 Craseonycteris thonglongyai
CAAATTGACACCACCAGCTACTTTTGATGTGGTCATACAACCAGACACCAGACCCATCTTTGTCCTCAAGTCTAGTCCCTATTTTTTGTGCCCAAAGATATGCATGAGTAATCTTAACAAAATGTCTAGACTTGTAGGAGGGTTACTAATAGACAATGTTCTATGCAATGTATGGATTCTTTATCTAACCATCATCAAAGAAAGATCTTTTTCTCTAAATGTCTCAAATTTCTAATGATCTCCAAACCCACAAGAAAAAAAAAAGAACTAACAGTAATAATAGCAAAGTATATACAGTGTTTACTACATGTCATGCCCTGTTCTAAAAGCATAGAGGATTAAATATTTACTCATTTATTCCTCACAACAACCTTATGCATTAAGTGGTTGTCATCAGCATAATCTAAGAAGACAAGGCTCAGATTGGGTAATTGGCCCAAATTCACACAGCTAGTTCATACAAACCAGGATTTGAACCCAAGTGATGGGTTCCATAGTCCTTACACTTACCACAGAAGTGGCATTTGACCTTGACACCTCTCACCTTCCACTTCCAGCCCCCAGGCAAATATACAGGTGAGTCAGTTTTAAACACAACAACAATAACAACAAACCTACTGTGGATAAATTAGAGAGCAATTATTCACTTTTGTTGTCATAGTGAATACTTTTCAATAACTAGCTCCTCTTGGGATAGGTCAACTAGTTAAAAAAATCATTAATGACTTCCCAGAAATGCTGGGACAGAGAAATCAAGCTAAAATGTTAGGACCACTACCAACTAAAGATGAATGAGAACTGTATAGTATCTCTGGAATAATGTCCGCATTAGCAGAAAAACTCAATTTTAAAAACTTTTCTCACACATATATGTCTTCCCTGAACAATGGCTATGTGTGGGAGAAATCTTATAAGTACCGAGGCTCAGCACAGCATCTCAGTAGGGGTCTCCCTGTGAGCAGAACCCGCCTTTCAGTCCTTCCAGTGCTCCCTGGGGGTCACTTGACCCACAGTTCTGTTGTTATGGTTGGCAGCACTATTGGTTCAGTTGTGCACAAAGATATACAGATGGCTACCAAATCCAAGGGAGTTGCATACAGCTCTGTTTCTTCTGGAAATACCATATCGTGAAACACCAGATGGTTCACATGAAGGGGCTTTTGTGAAGGGACTATACATGCGGAGATGATGCAGAGCTGAAAACAGCGTTTGTTCCCAAAGGGAGCCCAGTGAGAGCTGGCTCTAGGGAGGAGTAACCTCTTGGTGAGAGAGAAGCAGCTACTGCTAGACCCTAAACTGGGGCAAGAAAGGAAGAAATGTCCAGGCTCTCTCTTCTTCCCCCACCAGTCTCCTGCCAGTGCTCCGTGGGCAAGACAGCGCGGTGGGCATGTGGGGGGCCCTGAGTGATGCCATCAGCAAGGGTTGGCCCTCAGGGAACAGAGCAGCATAGAAAAAGGATGGAGAGTTCCTCCAGGACAGAGAATAAGGTGCACAATATCTCTTTCAAAAGTGGGTAAATTGAGTCATTGATGGGAAAAGTAATGTGTTTCAGGTAAAAAGAGAAACGGAATGAGGATCCAGACCCCCACTTCTCTAAATGGACTCACTAATTTCGAGTAGACTGAATGCCAGGAGGGAATCATAAAATCTCAGGGGACATCTCATCCTGCTGGCTCCTTCCCATGTTGTAACAGTGACCTTACAACGTGGCCCACACTGGTCTCCTTTTCTTCAGAAGTGGTGAGGATGCATGTGATCAGGATGAGTCAGCCTTCTGCCTGAATTCACCAGAGAGGTTTTCATGAATCACTTGTGTGGATGACACTTTGGGTGTTATTCTTTCAGCAAATTCACTCCACACACAAAGCATGTCTCTGTTTGATTCATGAAGGTGATTCATCTGAGGAAGTGGATCTGAGCATGGTTTATCAGGCAGCATTTAATGGAGATGTCAGTGCACTGACGGCAGTGATTCGGGAAGACCCTTCCATCCTAGAATGCTGTGACAGTGAAGGTGAGCTACTGCTGCATTTTTGAGTCCTTCCAAACGTTCTGCTTTATCTTCTTAGACAGCCTTCAGAGGTGAAGAATGGTAATAAAATTATATCTGAAAAGCCACTTTGATATTGGACTGTCAAGGAGTACCCTGCCAATAGCTTTGTGCAGGTCCTTCTGTATTTCTTTATTTTTACTTATTTTATTTTATTATTAATTGTTAAATGTTTTGGATTGACATTGGCTGATAAAAATGACATAGGTTCCAGGTGTACATTTCTATATTACATTGTCTATGTGTTGCATTATGTGCTCACCACCCAGTTAGTTCTCTTTCCATCACCATATATTTGTTCCCTGTACCCTCCTCCCCCTTGGTATTTCTTTAAATGAGGGTCTTGGACATAAGCCTTCAAAGTTGTTTCCATCACCTTTTATGATGAAGCCAGTTGGTTTGAGTTTGTCTCCAACTTCTTTGTATGAATGACTGAAGTATAATAGGCCAAGAAAAGGGGCATGGAGAGAAAAAGCAGTGGACATTAGGACAGTGTGACTTTTGGTAGCCGTGGACATTGGGACAGTGTAACTGTTAAAGGCAGAGAACAAGGACTTCTGCTTCTTCGAAGATGCAGTGGACGTACTTATTTTCGTATTCTTTTTGCTAAATACAACTAAAACACCTGGACATCATATATAAAATATACAGAAGAATACACTGGAAGGTGGAGTTAAAATAACAGACCGGGGAAAGCCGGGACGGCTCAGCGGGTTGAGCGCTCGCTTTGAGGCCACGAGGACCGAGGATCGAATCCCGGCTCCGGCCCAGGCAGGACCCACATGCTGAACTGGGGAGTTCCCACAGTTCAGTTCTCTACCTGTCTCTGTCTCTGTCTCTCTCTCTATCTGTCAAAAGTAAAATAGAAATAAATATGCACTGAAGATAAAATAATTACTCTATAAATATAAAAAAAATAAATAAATAAAAATGACAGACCGGCTAGCACCTTGGCACCCAAGGAATGACATGGTGGTGAATTTCTTGGGTTTTTCTTTGCCTTGTATATACAACACTTAAGCTAAAGAATCCAGCAACCCAGAAATTCAACAGTCACAGACCAATCCCCCCAACCTGCAACAGAAGTCTACTCTCTTTAGCCAAAGAACCAGGAAAGAAACAGCCTGACAAAACAGAAAACTTTTAGAAAGCAGACTCTACTCCAGCCAAACATCACCAAAAAACCCCAAAAAACTATGGCCTCAGCTTCGCCCATTCCAGCAAAGACCAAATAGAAAGCCTGGCCCTCCACTTTCGCCTAGTGGTGATGAGGTGCCCCTCCTCCTGCCTGGTGTGGAGGCCCTCTGGAGCATGAGGACTTTCACCACCACCCACTGGTAATGAAGAGTCTTCTCCCTCAGATGTCAGTGAAGGCTAAGTGGGGAACCTGGACTTCTAATAGCACCTGTCAAAAATGAGATGGCCCCCTCTCTCCCCGGCTTCTCCTTTGGAGTAGTGTCAGAGGAAGCCAAATAAAATAGAAGGTTTACATTAGATTAGGTGACTCCGGACACAATACCCTAAATGTTTGAGTTTCAATAGAAAATCACTTGTCAGGAACCAAGGAAGTCCTCAGACTGAATGAAAACAGATAATCAATAAATGTCAACACTGAGATGACAGATGTTAGAATTATCTGATAAATATTTTCAAGTAGTCATGAAAAGTGCTTCAGTGAGCAATTACTCGTACAAACATGCTTGGAACAATGAAAAAATAGGAAGTGAACTGAATTGTCAGATTGCAGATCAATGTAAAAGAACAGAGTTCAAAAAGAAACTCACACAAATATGTTCAACTGATCTTTCACAAAGGTGCAATGTACCTCAGTGGAAGAAAGCCTCTTCAACAAATGGTGCTAAAGCAATTTGACATCCATAAGCAAAAAAGGAGGGGGGGGGTAAGGGAGAGAGAGGTGGGGATGGGGTGGAAGGGGGAGGCGGGAGAGGGTGGGAAAGAGAGGAAGGAATGGTGCCACTACTTAAGAAATATAATAGCATCTCACTGCTATTTTAGACAGTATAGGCACCCTGAAAGAGTATTAGAAAGGAAAGATTTGGAGAAAAATTGGATTGCCAGCTACAGTCTTTCAGTGAGAACAGTGCCCTGGAATCTATCCATTCTCAGGGATCTCTAAAAATCATAGCTTGCAATTTACAAAGAGTCTCAACCTCTACGTGAATCTCCAATCAAAAGACATCTAAAGAAGTCTCAGCTGGGCAACAATTGTCTGGTTTCGTCACCTAAAGGAGCATGAAGCACCTCAATTCTGACTCACCAGTCTGACTTGTTCCACCAGCCCTGCAAAGTTCATCCACATGTGTAATTTTATCTCTGTTTTTATTCTAGAATAAAACACATGAAAAAAGTAAATGCCTTGACCTAGATTGATTACAAATACAGGGAAGTTTTTCAGTAATGGTGGCCCCTTTTAGCAGGAATTTGTGCCACTCAAGACTACGCTGCCATCACTGCCTTTATCACCCAGCACCTCCAAGGAGAGTGTGCTGGACCTGTCTGCCTGGAGTTGCTTTGCAAAGGCTCCTTCAGCTTCTGCGATGTTCAAGCCAAGTCAGGGTAAACCTGCCTGCTACTTCCCAAATGATGCTTATTCCCAACGTATTAATGGGCAGTTTTTATCTTCTGCAAAATATGTTTTAAACAACCACTTACTGAAAAATGACAGGAGATTGAATAGAGCCCGAAAAATACATAGTTTATGTAAATGTAGCAACAATCACCTCCATGTTTTTCTTCAGTCCCATACAGTTCAACACCTGGGTTTGTGTCGAGGGGTGTTCATTTATTGGCAACAAGTCTAATACATGAACAGGCAAATGAATCTGCTCATAAGTTTCACAATTCGAACATGTTTTTCAAGGCTGTTGAAATGTCTTATTCCAGGATGTACACCCTTGATGCACGCGGTATCTGGACGTCAAGTGGACACAGTGAAGCTCCTGCTGAAGATGGGGGCCAATATTAACACCCAGGACGCTTATGGCCGCACAAGTCTATGCCTGGCAACCTATCTGGTACTGACTGTATCTGTCATGGGCACAAAGGAGTGAGGTGGTCTGAATCTGTCTTTATGGGGTCCTACTTGCAGAGGGTGTTCATGAATTATGCTGTTGTCCATTAGAAATAGAACTTGAAGCTTTCCAACAATCACCACTTAGAGATGTTTTCAGGATTTAAGTCATTTTGGATCTTCCTAACCATCCACTAAGATAGAGGTGATATGACCATTAAAGAAATAGACTTTGTCATCTTAACTGTATCAGAATTTCCATTGGGGCGTTTCTGGACACTCCTAAGAATGCCCTCCGTTAACACTGCATGGATAGTGGCACTCAAAGCTCAGGTAGTATAGTGGGTAGGATTAGTTGAATGGAAGGTCAGGATGAGAAACGTGGGGAACATGAAATCTGGGAAGAGTAGAGTCAGTAGAGGAGAAATACTGGAATCTTAAGGGGCAACACAAAGCATAGGACTCAATTCACGATCGGTGTTCAATTTAAAAATTGTATAGAGCCAGTCCTCATCAAAAGAGATTTCAGTCCAGCATTTCCCAACATTAGAGCAAGTTTGGTAAGCCTTACTGAAAATCTTCAGGCCCCTCTTCTCCCAAATCTTCCCTGAAATCCTTCTGGGAGACCCCAGTCCATACCAAACAAGTCCTCCTTACGTAGGCTGACCAGACATACTGTTTTACACAGGATAGAAAACAACAGTGCTGTCCTGTTTTAAATGGTACATAGGGTCAGCCTACTGACTCCTTGAATTTAGCCCAGTGAGACTAGGGTGACCCTAAGTACCATTTAAACTGGGACAGTACTATGGTTTTCTCTCCCATTTAAAATAGTACCTCTGGTCAGCCTGTCTTAGAGTGATGAGGGTCATCATTCTCCTTCTCCTCCTGTGAGCCTCCTAGAAACCCTCCCCGTTAACCACCTTGCTGCCAGAGTGGGTCCTTGTATTTGCATTTGCTGCTGCTACACATTGACAGAGGTGGACTCCCCTGGGCCGGCCCCATGCTGTGCGGGAGTAGAACACTTCTCTTCTCCAGCACCGCATCTTCCTGCAACACTCTGACATGGATTACAATGAGGTAGTGCCCAGTTCTCATAGAGATCCTCTTTAGAAACTACTTTTTCTTTTTCTTTTTGCATTCCCTCTTTCTCTAGGACTCTAACATATGAATCTGGGAAAATTTTCTCAAAATGTTGGAGTGCTTGTTTCAAATGCAGGTTCTGGGAGTATACCCTAGACTTTCTGAGTCAGATACTAGGAGCTGATGGGGGTAGTGCAGGGACCTGGGAGAGGCTGGGGGGGTGGGGGGGCGCGGGTGGAGGAGTCCTGCATGTTAAACAAACCTCCCAGAATTTTCATGCCCATTCAGGTTTGAAAACCACTGCTCTTAGTACTAGATGAAGTTCAATATCTCAGAGATACGTAGACTGTCCTCCCAGACTCCCTTCCTTTTAGCACATGCCATAATAACTACTCCTTCTATGGGGTTTTTTGTTTTTTGGGTTGTTTGCTTGTTTGTTTGTTGGGTGTTTTTGAACTAAGAAAGAGAAAATTTGGATCAGGAGATGGAAGAAAGGAGTAGAGATTGCTTCTAAAGTTCAGTGCTACTAGCATTTAGAGTGAAACCAAGCTGCACTTTTTTCCAAATTCTTTTTTTCTTTTATTAAGATTTATTTTATTATTTGAGAAAAAGAGAGAGAGAGAAGGCAGAAGGCCCAGAGCAGTCTCTATCTGTGAACATCATTAGTTGTGACATAGTTTCATTCCACACAGATGGATGTGGGCTGCACGAGGTGGAAACCGAACTGGGGACCTCCCAGTTCAGCATATGGGTTTGCATGGGCCAGGGCCAGGATTTGATCCCCAGACTTCATTAAAGCAAGCACTCAACCTGCTGAGCTATCCCACATCCCTCCAAATTTTAAAATTTCTGATTTCTTGGGTTAAACAGCTACTTAAAGGAATGGAGAGAAGTATTCCTCAGGATCACAGCGAATAGAGGTATAACCTTTGCAGACAACTCTTTCTAGAAACTAATTCTAAGGAGCTATGTGAGGGAAGCATGTCTTCATGACAGAATGTGGCATCACCCTCTTTTTTCTTTTTTTTTTAAATGAGTACATATTTTAAATTTTTATTTATTTATTTATTTTTGACAGAGAGAGAGTGATACAGAGAGAGAGAGTGATACAGAGACAGAGACAGAGAGAGAACTGAACTGGGGGAGCTCCCCAGTTCAGCATATGGTTCCGCACGGGCCGGGGCCAGGATTCGATCCCCGGTCCCCAGCGCTGCAAAGTGAGCGCTTAACCCACTGAGCCATCCTGGCTTCCCCAAGGCATCACCCTCTTAATGATGCCCCCACCTCTGTGTGTAAACCAAAGGCAGGACACTCTTCCCACCTACCACCCCCCACTCTCTGGGGCTCCATGGGAATGTCTTGAGGTGGGGGAGCGAGGGAAGGAGAGTATCCTGGGGTTGCACCATGAAGCCCATCACTCCTGGCAATGTTTGAATTCAAGTATTAAAGAGAAATTTGGCTAAGGGGGCACAGCTCCAAACTCAGTACAAACTTACCAGAGATGTGCAACCTTAGACATGTCACTTCATCTCTTGGTGCCTCTCTCATTCCTTGTAAAATGTAGTGAATATAATACCCTAAGCTTATCTCAATTGAAGGAGAAACACATGCAGAATCACCCAGCACATAGTAGGTACAAAACATATTTGTTGGTTCTGAATAGTGACCATGGATTTCAGATATATTCAGTAGTTTTCTGAAGAAAAAAAAAATTAAAAGGAGAAAGAAGGGAAGAAAAGAAAAGAGAAAAAGAAAAGAAAGGAGGGAAGGAGGAAGAAAGAAAGAACCACATTCACTCATAGTTCCAGGAAATGTTGCAAAATGATAAAAATGTTCCAGACCCTCCCCATCTGATTTGTTTTTCAAAAACTATAAAACTTTGGCAACTCTCAATTTAGCAACTCTGAAATTTGTCCAGTATGCCTTCCTTTGTGGTCTCCTGGTCATATTTTTTTCTTCTTAATCAGAGAACTTGATGACTTGGACATAAGCAACTAAAACCACACTTAATGCATTAGTAAACTATGACTCAAAGCTGAAAAATATTTGCTCCTACTTAAGATTTAGATATTGGTCAATTTTACAAAGCCATATTCAATATTATAACCTATGAATTTTGTTCTGCTGTTGTTGAAAGATTGTTTCCAGACTTTTCAGAACCAGAAGATTCCTTTTTTGTCATCTTCCTCCCCATGCATTTAGTAACATTTTGATTTTTATTACTTTCAGTAGTGTGAGGGAACATGTTCAGTCATCTTTCTCATCTTACTGGGTAATCTTGAGGCTTAATTATATATGAATGGAGGAAGGCCAGAGTAAGATATTATATTATTCTTCCTAATGATTGTTTCATTTGCATAGAACACTACTTGTAATTGCGTGAGTAACCCAGGTGGCTGTGGATGAATGTAGGAGGCCTTCTCCTTCACAGATGAGCCAAACTTGGTTATCTGTAGGGTTGGGTCAGTTACTTACAGAACTATGAGAAAGACGGTAGGAAAAGACCCAGCTATAAGTGCTACACAAGGAGGGGGAAAGGATAAGCTGTGGCAGTATTTGTCTCAATGTAGAATTAGTAGACAGCAGGGTGTTCACACAAAATGTCATAGGGAATTTATAAATGGGTAAAACACAGAAATGGGGAACCTTTAGAGCAGGGGTGTCCAACCTTTTGGCTTCCCCGGGCCATGTTGGAAGAATTGTCATGGGCCACATGTAAAATACACTAACACTAACAATAGCTGATAAGCTTTAAAAAAAAATGCAAAAAATCTCATAATGTTTTAAGAAAGTTTACAGAATTGTGTTGGGCCTCATACAAAGCCATCCTGGGCCACATGAGGCCCACGGGCCATGGGTTGGACAAGGTTGTTTTAGGGGGTCCTGGTGATACCTCTATATTCAACATCAGAAAAATCAGTCAACAAGGTGGCAGAGTACCAACCACTGTAGCAGGGTTCAGGTTAGGATTTTAGGTGTTAGGAGGGAGACTGACTAGAATGAGCAAGATAGTGTACTTATGGTTACTAGAAAGGAAACTTGAAAAAGAGAATCAAGGCCTATCAGATATAAACTAAGACATAGAGTAGAAGCTGGAACTCCAAGAATGATATAGGAGCCTAAATTTTGGAATTAGACCACAGCGTCCAGGTCAGACCTATGACAAGCATGATTTGGAGCTAAGCCCATGGAATGAGAGGCTAGAGCCGATTAAGCACATGCCCTAGGAACTTAATATAAAAGTGAAATACCAGTGAGTAGGAGAGGGAGGCAGAAGAGAGAGTCTAGGAATCAGTCTACATCTGAAAGGGTAACGATCCTCTAGAAAACTCAGGAATCCATACCTCAAGACTTTCAGTCCTCTGTTGAGGTGTCTAAATTGGAATTATGCTTTAACCACTTAAGTCAAATAAAACATGTTTCTAGCCAAACCAAAGAAGAAAGGGAAAGGATTCTAGAGAAAGTTTGTTGGACTGTGTTATGTGAGGTTGTGTTATATAATGAAGCGGTTGCTCTTGTATTTCAGGGTTGGCTGGAAGGCTGTGTAAGTCTGCTCAGAAATGGTGCCAAACACAATATCCCAGATAAAAATGGCCGTCTGCCACTGCATGCCGCCACTGCTGAACCCGACGTGAGGTAAGTAGCCAGGTTCACAAGACATTCAGGTAGGGAGGGACCCAACTTGGATTAAAAGGTCATCTTCTCCAACCTTCACTGGCCAATAAAAATAAAATCCATCCATTTTTTTTTAAGTTGGAGCAGACAGAACCACATCTTAGTAAATCAAAATATCCTAGAATAATCTTAAACTCCAATGGATCAAACCCTTTTCTCCTAGTCTGATTTAAGAAGAAATGCTATTTGTCATCATCTGAATTCATATATTTGTTCATTTAATTAATCAACTATCAATTATTAGTGTAATAATATTTATTAACTGCTTATGGAAGGGCCAAGCACTGTTCTTGTCCCAAGCAGTTCCACAGTAAGCAAGCCAGTGTCTCTGACCTCACAGAGCTTCTACTCTAGTGAAGGAGTTAAGTGGCATGCTCTAAACAAATACATAGGATAATTTAAAATAGCGATGAATGCTATGAAGACAATAGAACAAAGTAAAGGGGCACTGACCAGGCTAAAGGTTAATGTCTGAATTCAGAGTCATGGCAACACTTATGAGTTGGAAAGAGGCAAAAGGCCAGCAAGAAGAGAGGGGGAGACCAGTGAGTTACAAGGAACGCTAGGTAGGCTGCTGGAAGCCTTGGGAAAACATATACTGTACTCAAATAAATTAAATGAGCGAGAAGGTCACATTTTGGTAAGACAGTTGAGCAACAAAGGAAAAAATTAGCCCAGACCAAGTGTAGCTTCCCCAATTCTCTATTTAAATGGCTTCAAACTTCAATCCTTTGAAAGCCCCTCAGAGCAGCTGATAATAGCATTTCCTGCTGTAGAATCAGCAACATTCTGGGTGCTTCCCCAACCTTGGCTGCACGGAACAGAACTCTGACAGGAATTGAGCATTCTCAAGAACTGGGCCACAGGCCAGCACTAGGGGGACCATGTAGTGGGTGCCTCATCCTCCATACCCTGTGTGCAGAACTAAAACTAAAGCTCTGTGAGCATTGAGGAGAGCAAGCCCTCTTCCAGGTTGAGAGCTAAGAGAGTTTTCTTCATTTCAATCTGTTTCACACTAAAATAAAAGAACTTGGGAGATTTGAAGACTATTCTTTTTTTTTTTTTTTTTAATATTTATTTATTTATTTTTATTGGTTTTTGACAGAGAGAGAGAGAGATACAGAGACAGAGACAGAGAGAGAACTGAACTGGGGGAGCTCCCAGTTCAGCATATGGTTCCGCACGGGCAGGGGCCGGGATTCAATCCCCGGTCCCCGGCACTGCAAAGTGAGCACTTTACCCACTGAGCCATCCCGGCTTCCCCTTGAAGACTATTCTAAACTAAGCCTTGCCTCTTATTTCTTGTTTTAATTATTACATTTGTTGGAGTGACATTGATTAGTAAAAATTACATAAGTTACAGCTGTATAATTCTATAATGCATCATCTATGTGTTGTATTATGTGTTCATCACCCAAAGCTAGTTTTCTTTCCATCACCATATATTTGGCTCCCCCTCCCTACTCCCCATCCCACCCCCCACCTTACCCTCAGGTAACCACTAAACTATTGACTGTGTCCATGAGTTTTTGTTTCTTTGTTGCTTTCAGTTTTAAAGTTTTATTTTTATTGTTTTTGACAGAAAGAGAGAGATACAGAGACAGAGACAGAGAGAAGGGGGAGGGCCCAGAACAGTCTCCATAGTTGCACATCATTGGTTTTTCCACATAGTTTCATTCCACAGGTAGGCCTGTGGCTGCACAGGGCAGGAACAGGGCCGGGGTCTCACCCCGGTGAGAACTGAACTGGGGGCACTCCCCAGTTCAGCATGTGGGTTCGCATGGGCCAGGGCCAGGATTTGATCCTCCGTCCCCGGGGCTGCAAAGTGAGCACTTAACCCACTGAGCCATCCCGGCTTCCCCTACTTTCAGTTTTATATTCCACATATGAGTGAAGTCATATGGTTCTTAGTTTTTTCTATCTGCCTTGTTTTGCTTAGCATGATGATCTCAAATTCCATCCATGATTTTGCAAATGCCTTGCCTGTTGTTATCATTGGATTAAATCCAAGAATAACAGAAAGCTAGGATAACAAAGCCTAACAAAACAAGGAAGTTTAGAGAAGGAACAGCAAACTCACAGCTATCAATGAATAGATACCATAAAGGGAAAACTCCTTTTGATGCATTAGGAAAAAAAAAAGAAATGACTCTTTCAGACAACCCACAAAAAATATTTAATCATAGAATCATACTGATTTCCAAAGAGTAATCTTTAGAAAATATGTTTAAAATGTATCTTTTAAGATTATTCTGCCTTGATTTACTTAATTGTTTTTACTTGCCTCACTCAGAGTGGTCATTTCAAAGATCTACCGAACTGATTTTAGAAGATAAGTGCCTACTTTGGTTACTGTAATTATAGCTGTTATAAAAAATAAAACTTAAAGCTTCAGTGTTTTAATATATGATTTTTTTTTTCAATGTATAATAGTTATTCCTGGACGGAGTACAGTGGCTCTCTTCTACATGGTGATTCAGGGACCCAAACTTTTTCCATCTTGTGGCTCCTTGATCCCCAAATAAGGAAAGAAGAGAGTAGAAAACCCTCACTTATCTCTTTAAAACCTCAGCCTGTAAATAACACAGTTAATTTTGGCTTACATTCCATTAACAAGGACTAGTCATTTAGCCACATCTAGGTATAAGGACTGCTGGGGTATATAGTCCCTGACAAAGAATCCACCTACAAGCAATGATTTCAATCCAACAAGGGAGGGCATGGAGCATGAATTTTGTTGAAAAGCTTTCTCTGCCATGAAGCCATTGCTCCTGAGGGCTGAACTAAGACCTTATCAGTCAAAATACCACTCAAGGTCAGTTTGGTCTGTAGAATAGGCTCATCATCTGAAATCACTGCAATAATAAATTGAAAAACAATCCAAGTGTATTTCCTCTTTTATGGACTTGAGTCTATTTTTTATTATGCCAACTAATGAATGACCTAGGCTTTCTAGGATTTATATTACATCACTATAACCAAGATAACACATAGTGGTGGCTTCCTCCTCTCTTGAAATTGTACCTAATGACCCAGCTACCATCTTCAGAAAAGTTGAAGCCAGAAAAATCAACATCATTCTGGGTGGTGACAATATAGTTTTGTTGTCCTAAATGGACACTTAGTTGATTCTTGAAGATAAAATTCTGCTTTGGTTATGCTAATGCTAGCTGCATTATGCTAATTATGCATTATGCTAATGCTAGTAGTATCCAAAGGTGAAAATTAACTATTCCACAACTAAAAATTATCATATCTAGTAAGTGTTCTCCAAAAATGAATTGGGTTAAACCTTAAGAACTTATATAGCAAATCAACTGGTTTGCTATACCTAGAGAACATTCTAAACTAGCCTGCCTTAAAGGATTCCTTATGGAATTGCATTGTTTAAAATTAGATAGTTTATCATTGCTTTACTAGAAATTTTACAGCCATGCCAAGTTTGATAGCATCTATATGAAATATTTCAAGCAGAAACTAACAATAACATGCTCTATAGCAGAGAAGTTGGGCTTCACTAGCCCGTTTAAGTGTCAACTTGAACTCAGAATTGTTTTTTATTTAAAAAAAAAAATCTTGATCTAGTTTGTGAGTACTTATCTTAATCCTACAATCATAATGCCAAAGGGAAATGACCCTCCATTGAGCCAGGCAAACCTGTTTGACTGCTTTATTTTTCTAAGTGGACACAAATTCAGGCCAGCTTGGCTGACTAAACATATAGGCCTGCACTTTAACAGTGAGATGACAATTGTAGCCCTGACTATTTACCATGTTCTGAACACTTTCTAAAATACTGCGTCATCTAATTTCTACCACATGTTTATGTGGTAGGTAGTATCTCTATCCTCATTGCATAGACAAAGAAACTGAGACACCAAGAAGATACTTAATTGCCTAGTGCATGTGTGAAGATAAGTAACCTGCCAGTGTATCTGCTGTGCTCCAAGGATTCACTGGTGCAGACCCTGTAGAATTTATTTTAATAGGCACATTTTGCCATTAACCCCCAGCCTACACTGAGGGGCCTTAGAAGAAATGGCCAAAAAAAATTCTTATCATTTCATTGCTAGGAAATATCTTGTTCATTATACAATAGCATCCAAAAATAATTTATGAGAATCCACAAGAAATAAATTTTACTAAAGAAGGAATTGCTATGCTTCTCCTGATAAGTTATTTTTTATTTTTACTATGTGGACACTATGACTTATGATCATGTTTCTCTCTTCGTATGTTTAGAAAAGTTGAGACTAATTTGGGTCCCACTTCTGGCATACATGTAAGAGCATAATTATATTGTTGTTGCCCTGCCTTTGTTTTCATTTTGCCTAGTTTCTTCACTTGTAAACTCATTTTACTTTATGTCTCTGAAAACCACCTCAAGTCCTTTTTTAAAAAGATTTATTTATTGTGCCTGAGAAAGAGAAACAGAGACCGAGAGAAGGGGAAGGACCCAGAGCAGTCTTCATAGTTGTACATCATAGTTTTGACTAGTTTCATTCCACACAGGTAGATGCAGGGCCGCACAGGGCGGAAACTGAAATAGGGGCCTTTCACATGGGAGGCGCGCCCTGGTTCAGCATATGGGTTTGCACAGGCTGGGACTGAGATTCAATACCCAGACCTCGCAGTTGTAAGGCCAGTGCTCAAGCTGTTGAACTATCCTGACATCCTCAGTCCTTTTTGTATTGAGGAATGGTGTCTGTTACTGACCATATTATCTAAGGCAAATTAACATGCCCAGGTTTGGCTCACTTTCTTTCCTAAAACATAGGGATAATACATGACTTACCTCATTGGTAAGTGGTGAGAAAATATGTGGAAAGCACAAATACCATGCATTGTCAGTCTCCAGTAAGTGGTGGTAATGATGATGAGGACGTGATATCAATGCTAGTCATGATCACGATGACAGAAGACAGATAGAGAAAACAAAACACTATATGGGTCAGAACTAAAGAATAAATTTCTGCTACCGCCACCTCACCAGTTCTCACCCTGGCTTTCTTCACCTTAGCACACACAGGTCCACAAAACATATGTGAATGCACACAGGAGCATGTACACTCAGTCCTGCACTTATGCACGTATGCATTGACTGCTGAAGTTGTCAGGGTCTGAACAACGCTCCTATTTGTATTGACCCGGGGACATGGAGTGTTGCTAACCTTTAAAACCCAATGACCACCAAATACAACCATTCAGCATCTCTGAGACTCCCTTCCCTGCCTTTGTTAGTGCACATCGATCTGTATTTTTCCTCTAATGATAAGCATATGTATGGGACACATTGTGGTCTTATATTCAGGTATGCATACTCTTTTAAAATCCACTAACTCTTCAATTTTCGAACAGTATGTGCCTTCCACTCAGTGTTTGCTGGAGGTTATTTGGAGCAAAGACTCTAACTAAAGCTGCTTATAAACAAGCCAAGGGGACACTTCAATTAGCCCTTAGCCTCCAGAGGGATTTAGTTTTCTGATGAAAGCAGCTCACTAGCAACCAATCAGTTCCCACATATAGCCTTAGCTAAGCTGCAACTCAGTGGGGATCGACACTGATGCAAGGATAAGTGATTTATAATTATGAACATGAAGGCAAGTTGGATGGACAAAAGCAAAGGAGTGTAGGATGTATCTCACGATTTCCCTTCCTGCTTTGAACCACAGCTTCTCAGCAGGTCCAAGTTTTCTCCCTTTCAGCTCCCCATGGCTTTTCTTGCTTCCTTGGCTGAGACATTCAGAGGTCATTCCTGTGAAAAGAGGGGGCATGATCATTAAGACAAAGCTCCAAAGAGAACGGAGCTGGGTTTGTACAATGTTGCATTGGAAGGCAAGCAGCCATTTCCTCTGAAAGCAACCACAGGGCTCTCTGAAGTTCTTTTTCATGGTCTCCATGGTTACCGGCAGATTTTTTTTTTTTTTTTTTTTTTTTTTAACCCCTGAAACAGAGAGTGCCAGCAGCTCTGCCTCTTTTCATTCCTCTTGGTTGCAGCCAGAGGGAGGAAGGACAGCATTTCTTTGAGGTCCTGTTCTCTAGTTACCAGATGATGCATTCTAATCTGTGAGTGGATGTTTCACTATAGCGTACTCTCACATCCAGGCAGCTTTGGGGACAGGAGAGCAGGTGGCTGGCTTGGGGACACTTATTCCCACTTATCACTGGCCAGATACAGGGCTGAGTCCAAGGGGCCAGGAAACAGAGAAGCCCACAGAAACAAGCTTCCCCCAGGATACATCTAGCTGGTGGTCCCTCTGGCTCACCAATCACCTAATGGTGATCAGGGGCCCCCAAAATATAGAAGACAGAAACTTAAAAAAAATTAACCATTATATAGAACTTATTATAGCATGTCAGTGTCATTCTAAGTGCTTATATGCAGTGACTAGTAATGGAATATAATTACAAATACCAAATGCAATTATCTTTATTGCATCATCCCACCATAGATGGAAGAATTCTAGAATCCAGAAATGAAAGAGTTGAGTTGCTCGCAGACTCTAAAAAGACAGACAAGACTGAATTTAAATCATAGGCTTCCTGGTTTTTTCTGCTCCACAGCAAATAACCAGAAGCTCATCCCTATTTAAGCTCTCCCTGTATTATATGAGTATTTATCATTAATGAAGTATGATTCGTCCCTTTCTTTGCCTCTATTGTAGGTAGCAGTTTAATACTTAGGATTTTGGATGTCATCTAAGCTGAAATAGTTAAAATTCCAGAGGGGAAAGGACAAGACCATTTCATGATCTTTTCTTTTTTAAGATTTATTTTTATTGTTTTTGACAGAGACAGAGAGAAGGAGGAGGGCCCAGAGCAGTCTCCATAGTTGCACATCATTAGTTTTCTACAGTTTAATTCCATAGGTGGGAATGGGGCTGCATAAGGCAGGAACCAGACTGAGGGCTTGCCCCAGTGAGAACCAAACTGAGGGCACACCGCAGTTCAGCATATGGGTCCACACAGGCCAGGGCTGGGACTTGATCCTCCGACCCTGGGGCTGAGAGACGAGTGCTCAACCTGCTGAGCCATCCCAGCATCCCAAAACCATTTCATTTTCAAACAATTCTTCCAAAAGTAGTTTCTGGATTTCCTTCATAGTCTTCCCATTGACAGTCCTTTATCCTCTTGGTGAGCATATTACTAATAACTTGCTGGGGCTGTCATAACAAAATATTACAGACAAGGTGACTTATACAGCAGAAGATTATTTTTCCACAGTTCTGGAAATCCACGATCCAGATATCGGCTGGGCTGGTTTCCTTTGAGGCCTCTGTCCCTGGCTTGCAGATGGTCACCCTCTTGCTGCGTCTTCATGGTCTTCCCTCTGTGAGCATACACCTCTAGTATCTCCCTGCTTGTCCTAATCTTCTCTTCTTATGAGAATACCAATCCGATTGGATTAGGACTGCCCTAATGGCTTTGTTTTAACTTCATCAGCTCTTTAAAGACTTTCTCCAAATACAGTCACAGTCTGAGGCACCGAAGTTTTTTGTTTTGTTTTTAAAGTAAATTCACATGTTTATTTGTTGTTGTATCATGTTTTAAATTTTTATTTTTTATTATTTTTGAGAGAGAGAGAGAGAGAGAACTGAAATGGGGGAACTCCCCAGTTCAGCACATGGGCCCGCAAGGGCCGGGGCCGGGATTCGATCCCCGGTCCCCGGCACTGCAAAGTGAGCACTTAACCCACTGAGCCATCCCAGCTTCCCCGAGGCACTGAAGTTTAGAGTTTCAATAGGTGAATTTGGGGGAGACACAATTCAGTCCATAACAATGAGTATCTATTGATTAATTCACTCAGCACCTTTCTTAGTGGTTTCCAAACCTGACAGTTCACCAGTTTCCTATAGAGCTTTTTTAAACTGTAGAAGCTGGTTTTCTTTCTAGATCTAGTGAGTCAGAAACCCTAAGTATAAAACCTGTATATTTGTGGTTTAAAAATATCTCCCCAGGGGATTCTGAAATGGGGCCAGGGTTAAAACTTCTAGGGTTAAGTATTCTGGAAATAACATTTGCTATGTTCCAGCATGCTTTACACGCTGTATGCATATTAACTCATTTACTCCTTACACTGCACTATAGGGTAGGCACTTTATATCACACCCATTTTACAGATGAGGACATTTGGGCACAGAGAGGTTAAGTTACTTGCCTTCAGTCACAGAGCTGGTTCATGGTATGGCTGGTCTGTGAGCCCAGACAGTTTGGCTCTACAGTCTGGGCCTCTAACCACTATACTCAATTGCCTTTCTCTCATAGATCAAATATGAGACCCAAGTGACATAAGAATTTTTTTTTTTTTTTAATTTATTGTTAAATTTGATGAGGTTACATTGGTTGGTAACAATTAGACAGTTTACAGATGTACAAGTCCACCTCACATCATTCATGCATCGTATTATGTGCCCATCACTCAGTATCAGTTCCCCTTCCATCACCTTATATCTAGTGCCCACTCCCACCTCCCCCCACAACTGTCCCCCCCACTCCCCCCCCATCCTGGTAACCACCAAACCATTGAGTGTGTCCAT
>PVKE010032624.1:0-18375 GCA_004027555.1 Craseonycteris thonglongyai
TCTGCAGTTTACAAATATCGAGCCAATTGTCTCCTTCTGTATCAATCCTTTTACTTGCCAAATAAATGGAATAGAACTAGCCGCATGTATTGCAGACCTTGTTCAGGGGAAAGCAGAAGAACTAGAGTTAGAAATTTTGAACCTTAAGAATGATATTTTGCTAAAATCCTTAATATCAGAGGACTTATGGAATATAGTCGACAAAGAAAGGTTCCCATTTTTTTAAAAAGCGGCATATAAAATCAAATCGTTTTTCGGGTCAACGTATTTATGCGAATCTTTGTTTTCAAACATGAATTTAATAAAATCACGATATAGATCTCGACTTACTGATGAGCATCTTAATAATTGTTTGCTAACAGAGTTGTCGTCATACTCTCCTAATTACGAGGCACTGGCCAATGAAATGCAATGCCAAAGATCACACTGACAGATAGTTTTTTTTAATGTTTTCTTTTATGTTTTTTTAATGATTTTATTATACGTGTGTTTTTTATTTACTTTGTATTACGTTTTGTATATATGTTTCTTTGTGTGTATATAATTTGTAATAAATTTATTATTTTAAAATTATTTTTGTTTATTATTTTTTATTCTTGTTCAATAATAAATATCCTTATAAATAGCTGGTGCCTGCCGCCCTACCAATATTTTAGAATGTGCCCTAGGGTATAAAAATGCTGGGAACCCCTGGCTTAACGGAATGAGCACTTACCTTGAAACCGTGAAATCCGGGATTAAATTCCAGCCCAGACCTATGCAAACCTATATGTTGAATTGCAGCACAACTAGTAAACATCAGGATGAAGGAGTTTCTTGCCTCCCATGCAGGAGGCTCCACCCTGTGTGGCCTCACCTCCACATGTATAGAATAATATCCTGTCAAATCTAATGATGTACAACTGTGTAGACTGCTCTGGGTTCCCTCTATTTCTCTCTGTCTCTCTTTTTCTCTCACACACACACCTCCTCTCAAACAATAAAAGAAATCTTAAAAAAAAAAACAACCCAATATTCTAATGTACTTGGATTTGCAAAACATATTCACAATTGTTTTAAAAGTATATTAGGTATTCAATTACTGTATATTATTCACTTTTTATCATAATAGGTATGTTATATATTAAAAATAGCAACCATTTGTTGACTACTAACTACATGCTAAATACAGCTGTTACAAAACTGAATAAAATATTTTACCTTCAAGGAGGTCAAAAACTTGTTATAATTAATGGAGTTACAGTAATATATTCAGATTGCATGTGTCATTGACATGTTTCATACATCACTAAAATAGCTTTTTATTGCAGGATTTCAAATAGTAAATGGTTATATCTACTAAAACTAGGAGTATCATAATAAATTAAAAACTAAGTTTTTTCATTTGATTCAAGTAACTGCTATGTACAAACCATATTTTATCAAAACTTTATGATTTTAATTCTGGCTTCTTTATTCAACTGTGAGTGTTAAGAAAATCAGCTGTAATAATAAATAATGTCTCAGCTTTTACTTGATAGATTAATAAATACAGTTGGATAGAAGATGGATGGACCACAGAGCAAATAAAAGAAGAAAAATAATTCTTCTAAAATTCAAACCTTTATATTCTATGCCACTATGTCTTCATTGTTGTAATATTTAATCTTATGAGCTACTTATCTAAGCTTTGAAAATAATTTGTAGATTAATTAGACTCACAAAAAGTTCATTAGCTTAAATTTTTTATAAGCTTCAATTGGACACCCATTTCCAAGTACTGTCACATACGTGCACATATTTAACATTTTATTTATATTGTTTCTGACAGAGAAAGAGAGAGACTTAGAGAAGGGGGATAATGCAGAGCAGTCTCTATAGTTGCACTTCATTAGATTTCTACACAGTTTTCATTCCACAGGTGGGTGCGAGACTGCACAGGACAAGACCAACAGAGGGCCCCATGCATGGGAAGCACTACCCAGGTGGGAGCTGAACCAGGGACCTCCCACATAGGAGAATTGAACTGAGGGCACACCCCAGTTCAACATATGGGTCCGAATGTGCCAGGGTCAGAATTTGATCCTTGGAACCCAGGGTCGCAAGATGAATACTCAACCCACTGAGCCATCCCAGCATCCCCCATGTGCGTGTTTAGATAAAATTATGTTACATAGAGCTTTGCAATCTCACTCATTTTCACTCATATATAATGGAAATTTACCTCTTTCCGTCTATATAAGGCTGATCCTTTACTTATTTATACCTGGAATTTTCATTTTTCAGCTGATTATTATAGATAACATTTATTGAAATAATTATTTACTACCCTAGCTCAGGACCTCCCTCCTGGGTTTACCGTGCAATTGCAACAATTTCCTAATTGATCTTTTCTGTATCATTTTTCCTTCTTCTACTTAATTTCTTTTTATCTTTTGAAATATAGGTATCATCAAGTTTTTAGCTCTTAATAACAGTTCAACAGTTTTAACTTATATATGAGCATAATTTACACTCCAGTGCTTTGTACCAGTGGTCCCCAATGTTTTTGACACTAGGGACCAGTTTTGTGGAAAGCATTATTTCCAAGGATGGGGATGCAGGGGGATGGTATTGGGATGATTCAAACACATTACAGTTATTGTGCATTTTATTTTTATTATTACATTGTAATATATGATGAAATAATTATACAACTCATCATTATACAGAATCAATGGGAGTCCTGAGCTTGGGTTTTAATAAGTGTCTTGAAGCAAAAAAAAAAAATTACAGTCTCTGTGCAGTCAAACTCTCTGCTAATGTTAATCTATATTTGCAATCACCCCCCAGCATTAGCATTACCACCTCAGATCCACCTCAGATCACTAGGCAGTAGATTATCATATGGATTTCCCTCTTATTGCTGTTTTCTTTGTGTCCCAGAAATTTTGGTATGTTGTGTTTTCATTGTCATTCATTTCTACAAATTTTCTGATCTCTTGTTTTATTTTTTCTTTGATCCAGTAATTTTTTAATAGCATGCTGTTCAATCTTCACATATATGTGATTTTTTCTGCTTTCTTTTTACAGTTGATCTCTAGTTTCAAAGCTTTGTGGTCTGAGAATACACTTGGTATGATTTGAAGGTTTTTAAATTGGCCAAGTTTGGATTTAAGTCCCAGGATATGGTCTATCCTTGAGAATGTTTCATGTGCACTAGAAAAAATGTATAGCCCTGTGTTGCTGGATGGAGTGTTCTATAAATGTCAATTATGTCCAATTCCTGTAATGTATAATTTAAGACTGTAATTTCCTTATTTATTTTCTGCTTGGATGATCTGTCCAATGTTGTCAAGGGGGTGTTTAGGTCACCTGCTATTAGATCTCCTATTAGATCTATTAATTCTTATATTAGATCTGTTAGTTGCTTTGTAAATTTTGATGCTTCCTGATTAGGGGCATGTATATTGATGAGTGTCATGTTTTCTTGATGCATTTTCCCTTTTATCAATATATTAAAATGCCCATGTTTATCTCTTATTACTTTTTTTATCCTGATGTCTATTTCATCAGAAATCAGTACGACCACTCCTCATTTTCTCTGAATAGCATTTGCCTGGAGTATTGTTTTCTATTCTTTTACCTTGAGCCTATGTTTGTCCTTGTGGCTGAGGTGTGTCATTTGTTGGATTTTGGTTGGATTTTGTTTTTAGTCTAGTCAGCTACTCTTTGCCTCTTTATTGGTGAATTCAGTCCATTTACATTTAGGGTAATAATTGATATATAAGGATTTCCTGTATCCATTTCTTCTTTCCTTTTTATTTCTTCGTTGTCCCAAATTTTCTCCATTTATTTTGATTTATTGATTCAGGTCAAATAGCCTCCTTCAGTATTTCTTAGAATACCGGTATTGTGTTAGAGAATCCCCTTAGTTTCTATGTATCTGAAAAGGCCTTAATTCCTCCTTCATATCTAAATGAGTTTGCAACCTAGACCCGTCACCATGCACAGTTCACAATAGAGTTCACACTCCTATGAGAATCTAATGGCACCACTGATTTGATACGAGGCGGAATTCAGACTGTAATGCAAGTGATGGCAAGTGGCTGTAAATACAGATGAAGATTGCTTGCTTACCCACCGCTCACCTCCTGCTGTGTGGCCCAGTTCCTAACAGGTCATGAACTGGCATTGGTCCTTGGCCTGGGGCTTGGGGACCTTGCTCTACACAGTCAAATAAAAATTATACATAAAAATATTTGCTAGAGGCATAAATGCACAATAGAAAATGGAGCATGAAATATTGTTTAAATTATAGCCTTCATTTTTGAGCCTCAACCTCTATCATAACATAGATAAGTCTAAGACACTTTTAGTTCCTAACTTTTAAAAAATCTTTTCAGTTACTGCCAATTCCCAAGTAATTTTTTATGTCAAAAATGTGATAGTATTAAAATTGCTAACTGCAATCTTTTGAGTAGCACTGAGTTTTAGTATGATTAGGACTAGTGTATATATTATTAAAAGAACTAAAATTGAATTAAAGTGGTGATTATCTTAGTCACCTTTTGTTTACATTTTAAATAGACTGAATTATAATGCTATATGCCAATAGATTTTAGTAGTGTGAAAATAGATCAATCACATTTAGCATATTTTGCATAAGATGTTAAATCTGCCATATTTTGTGCTTATTAATGTATTAATTGCATAGATAATGATACTTATTGAGTGTCAGATATTATTCATGTCAGAGTTATATTATGGTTGAACAGTTAATTGACTTAATGTGAGTGGCAATTTTGCACCTCCAGTCAGAATCAAAAGAAAAATGAAAATATAAATATTCTGTTATGTCATGAACTACAATAATAGGAACATTTAAAATATACATTCCATGCTTACAAATTTCTTTCATTTCATTTTATTCTTTGTATTGTAAAGAGATGAGAACAATGGAAAGTATTTCCAACCAACAGATTTTCTTCAGGAGGTATTATTTGTTGCTGGTCTTTGTTTGTTTGTTTAATTTTGGTTTTTATTCCAATTTGATTGCTTAGAATTTGGCAGGTGGATTAGATATCTGAAAATACGGTAGGAGAAAAGTGAAGAAGAATCTAATCATAGCACAAATTAACAAAGAGGATTATTGATTTCATTAAAAGTTTAGGTAACTTTAGCAAAATGATTTGCAACTCCAAACATTAAAGAAGGGTTATTAGTTTTATGATGAATAAACAGAAGTTGGAAATTTATGTACCAGATTCTAACAGCTGTATGTTGTATAGCCTTCTCTTGATCCATCTGCACAACATATTAAACCAGTTTTTTTGGATGAAATTGAGTTAGGAAAATATCCCTTTGGGAACGTTGATTTTACACTGAAGTTGAACATATTCTATTTATATTTTGTTTCTGTATATTTTAATCTTAAAGGTTGAAATGCCAAAATAAACCAAATGTTATTAAGTCTATAGTGAAAAATAGCATGTTCAATTACTTATTTTATTGTGACTGAATTGCACTGAGTTTCAATGTGCTTATAATATTGGTGAATGCTAATAGTTTTGAGAAAAAAACACTGTATGCCCTTTCCTCAAATGCTTTAATATAGAGTTTATTTTAAATATCACTGTAATATAATATATTTCAACTGTAATTTAAGTCATTTAAAGAAAGTTCAGAGGGACGTAATGACATACTCTATGTTCTTATCTTTCACCATTCTCAGCAAAATTATTTTTATGTATTTATCATAAATCTAAGAAATAAGACATATACCTACCTCAAGTTTGTATTTTCATTTTCTTATTTGTGTTATAAGTGTTTTTTAGTTATTTATATAAATAGCAGAACCTTTGAAACATGGTGATTTTAAAGCAACTGAGGTTGATTATTACTGATTTTCTTAAGTTTTAAATGAGAACACATGCACATCATAACAGCACAAATCCTTTTGTCAAGGAAATTTATTAACTCTACACATGCCTATTGTGGCCCAGTGTCCACTGAACTAAAAGATGGCAGCTTTTCCTGGGTGTCCAGCACTGGTACAGGAGTGCTCCTGAGTTTAATTTTAATCGCTCTGAAGATTAGTGATATTGAACATCTTTTCATATGTTTATTGGCCACGTGTATTTCCTCTTCGGAGAAATGTCTATTCAGGTTTTAGAGGAAATGTATTTGAAGATTCTAATGAAATAATAGTTTTCCAAAACACACAAATTTTCAAAATTAACTCAAGAATGGAAATTGTGGCTATGTATATGAATACATGAGAAGATTCTCAAGAAATAATATTTCCCTTTCTTCCCACCCTGTCTTCCAGAGCTAAGTGCTTTTACTAGCAAATTTCTTCAGTTTTTCAGGAACAAATAATTTCCTGTGTAATGTTTTTACTGAACACAGCAAAAGATGATGTGCAACTTCCTTATTGCATGACACCTGTATAAGCTGACACAAAGCCTCTTTATAAAGCTTGGTAGAGAATGCTGTATTTCAGAGACTACATGATGCTCTAAATTGTAAGGAGCACCATTGTACTACATACAGTGCCAGAGAAAGAACACTATCAGTGATAATCAAAGGATGCCACGAACTGAAAAATGCATCTTGCTTTCCAAGATGATAGTGTGAAATGGATGTTTATGTAAGAATTTTTGACATGTTATTGTACTCCAACATCTCTTAGGAAAGTATTTGCAAAAAATTTTAAATCAGCTATAAACACACAGTAAATTAAAAAAAAACAACACACAACTAAATTTGTGTCACTATGTGGGGTGAGTGGTGTCATTTGTTTCACAGGGCATCAAGAGGCTATTGAAAAAATTATAAGATTCTCTCATTGGGTGCCAAGAAAATGTTTGGCAGTGTTAAGTGTTCAAGTCTGATTAAAAACTTTAAGTGTTAAAAAAAAATAAAGCACATTTACTAAAACAAATAACTGGAAAAGTTTTCTCTGAAAAAGATTTTTAAAAGTAGTCTGAGTCCATTTTTGGGGGAAATGGAGTAAAATATACCATTTTTTTCTAACTGTCCCATCAAGTCCTCGCCAACATGACCAACACTATAGGGCATTTTTATTTGTTGACTATATGAAAATGAATAAGTTTCTGAATTTCAGTGGTCTTTAAGTTATTAATTAAGACATTATAATGTTCATTAAATAAAATAAGTTTTTCATAAGATTGAAATAGTACTAAAATAAATTAATATAATTATGGTTTTTATTAAAATGTAATATGCAAGGATTATTCAACAAATACTATTATTAATCTTTTTATGGATTGTTAGTAGGCTGACCAGACATACCATTTTAAATGGGACAGAAAACAATGATAGTGCTCACTTCAAGTGATACGTATGGTCATCCTGGTCTCACTGGGTTAAATTCAGGGTGTCAGTAGGCTGACCACACATATGGGTTGAAAGAGGAAAATGCCATTATTTTCTGTACCATTTAAAATGGTACCTCTGTCTAATGTATATATTCATTACACCTTGCCAGATAAAATATTAAATTAAAGTGAAATATAATAGAGGTTTTTATTTTAAAGCAACTTAATATCTACTTGTAAATCATAAGTAGACAATGCACACTAGCGCACATACTTACCAGGCACATGAATAAAAATTTTAAAAAGACACACAAAAACTGATGAACGGTAGCAATCCGACTAAACATATGAAGTAATCTAAAAAATATTTTAAGTTCTAAAACGACGTGTTGTTATTAAAGACACTATTATCAAGAGGATAAATATGCAAAGCATGTCATAATTCTCGTTGCTAAATGACCATATATATATAAACAGAAAAAATAGCTAAAACTATTTGAATAAATTTGAAAGAGGTGTCTGCTTTTTTGTCGTTGTTTGTCTGCATTTGTTTTGTTTGTTTGTTTTTATGTCCAAACCTACTTTGTACTGTAGAAAATAATTAACAAACTCTGAGTCCTCTAGCAAACCTGGAGAGTCCCAAAAAGATAAATTTGAAGATCCTTTGTGAATAGATTTTTCTGGTAATATTAGGTATCAGAGTCCCCTCATTCTCAACTTTTCTGTAGTTTCAGATCAAAACCTGGGGGTTGGGACATTTCATTACATTCCAATCTTCCTCTAACTTGACAGAACGGTGCTGTTTATACAAAGATAATTGCTGTTTTATTTTAATGACAGTCATTTTTTTATTCCTATTGTTCTTGGTAAGTGAAAAAAAAATATTTGTAATTTTCCAAAAAGATTATCATCGTTGGCTAGATTTATTGAGAGAAGTTTGGACACGTACTAAAACTAAAAAGAGAATAGGGTATGTCATAGACACATTCCAAATAATGTTACGAGTGAATTCTAGATTCTAATTCTAACAGTTTTGTAGAACTGCAGTCCTTTTTTGTTGTTGTTGTTGTTAATATTTATTTTATGTTTGAGAAAACATGAAAAGAGAGAGAGAGAGAGAGAGAGAGAGAGAGAGAGAGAGAGAGAGAGAGAGAGAGAAAGCCGAGATGGCTCAGCAGGTTAAACGCTCGCTTTGCAGCCCCTGGGACCAAGGACTGAATCCTAGCCCCAGTCCTTGTGATCCCATATGCTGAACTGGGGTGTACTTCCTATGTGCGAGGCCCCAATTTGGTTCTCAACCACTATTTGGCCCGTGGCTCAAGGGAGCACACCTCCCATGCAAGAGGCACCCAGCTCAGTTCGCATTGTGCGAGGTCTCCACCCACCTGTGTGAAATAAAACCATGTCAAAAACTGATTGATGATGTATAGCTATGGAGACTGCTCTGGGCCCTTCCCCTTCTCTCTGTCTTTATCTGTCTCTGTTCCTCTCTATCTCTGTCAAAAACAATAAAATAAATCTTTAGAAATAATACAATAAAATAAATCTTTAAAGAAAAAAGAGAGATGCTCTGCTTTCCAGATCCACTGAGGTCATTCTGCTTCCTTGACTCTCTAGGATTAGGATCTTGTTCCTGAGACTTTTTTAGGAAACAGTTCTACCTTAGCTAATTATTTTCTATATTGGGATCTGGAATCTACAGTTCTCTGGAATGGTAGACTTTTCTGGTATGGACTTTGAGTTGGCCCTGCATTCTGCAGGGTTCTATTAAGGGACCCAGCCCTTTGAAATCTAGGTGAAAGCAGCCTTGCCCCTATAGCTCAACTCTTATACTCTATGCACCAACAGAGACGACCCCACATATAACTTTTGGCTAGATTTATACTTATTTGCCTCTGTATATCTGATTGAGTAAACAGTCATAGATTGTCATTGAACGAATATTTGTTTACTCCAAAAGGCATATGTTGAAATACTAACCACCTGTTTAATGGTATTTGGAGGTTTAACTCTGGGGAGGCAGTTAGGTCATAGTAGCAGGACCCTTATGAATGGGAGTAAGTGCCTTTGTAAAGAGATTCCAGTGAGCTTCCTTGTACCTCCCACCATGAAAGAACACAGCAATGATAGGGTCTTCTATAAGCCAAGAAGTGGACTTTCGATCTTGGAATTCCTAGATTCCAGAAATGTGATAAATAATTTTTATTGTTTGCATATTATACCACCAAAATGTACAGCTTTTATTACAGCAACCCAGGAAGATTAAGACAGTGATATTTTTCTCATAATAATTTATTTCTGAAAATCCTTCTTGTCTTGTCTATCTGCCATGTGGGTAACTTTTCTCCCTAGTTTTAACAAATGTTATAGAATTAAAACTTGCCAAGTTGTGACCTGTTATTTTGTTCCTTTTCTAGTCTTATCTGAAATATCCAATTATTTCACTTCCATGAAAGTGGCAACAATGAAAATATAAAAAATTATCTCCAATGTAGAGCTATAGAGTTTGTGTTTAACTTATTCAATAGTAAGAAAATGTATTAATATAATATTTGGAAGTCATGATAGGAGCTGAACATTAAGAGAGATGATGAAAATGAGAGAGCACAGAAAAGGTTGAATAAGTACAGAATGGACATTGGTATGGAAACCATAAATCAGGAAAAATTTAATTGTGAGGAAAGAACAAAGAACACACAAATTTTCATAGATTAAAATAACAAAAATTATTTCTTCATACAATATTTTTATCACTGATCAGCCAGCAGTCTCTGCTAACCATGGTCATTCAGAGAATCAAGCTGAAGGAAGCTATATCTCAAAATATGCTACAGTGATTACAGAGGCACATCACTCAGTTGTCTGCCAGAAGTGTCATATATAACTTCAATTTATGGTTTATTGGTAAAAAAAACAAACAAAAAAAAGTAACATGACCAAGTTTACTATTGTGAGAAAATATCAAATGCGCATAGGCAAGAAATGAAAAACATTGAACAGAATGAGAAGAATAACTACCACACAGAAGTAACATAGAAAGTTGATTACATTGTTAATACAAAGAATAAATATTATCTAGCTTAATTTTCCTAACAAAGTTATGAGGGAAGTATGATATTAATCTCAACTCTACCAGTAAAAATATGAAGGCACAGACATTAAAGTGAATTGTCTTTAATGACACAAATACAAAGTTTTAGGTTTAGGCTATGGACCCAGACTATGTGTTTCCAGAGTCCAGGCTCAAGATATTGTACTAGATGTTGTTTCCATTTAATCTTTATTTATTTTATTTTATTTTATTTTATTTTATGTACTATTTTACATACAAAATTGTTTGTGCAAATTACATTGAGTCTATCCACACATGCGACCCTGGTGAGAGAACACTGCATCTCGTACAATAGCGATGTATTCCATAGGACAAAGAGAGCCTGGGCCAAAATTTTAAATTCCCACAAGAGCAGAGCAATAGCAGATCCCAGTGAGAACTAAAATACATAGTACAAGAGGTTGGAACTCTGAACTTTACTAGCTTGAGGAGGCATATTTGTGATCCTAAAATATATATATATATATATGTATCCCCTGGAAATTTTTAGAGTGGGAACTGAGTAGGAGGTTCTAGAGTCTATATTACGAGTAAGAAAAGCAGCCAGTAAAACCAAAGTGAGTACAGTAGCTCTCGGAGTACAACTCTATCTATAGTCAGCCTAATTTTTGAAATTCTAGAAACTTACTTTTCTTTGTCATCATCAAATTAAAACATATACCCAACAAATAATGGCCCTAGGTAAGAGAGGCTTGATTCTATTCTAAATTAGAAAAGTGTTAGCTAACTTGCAATTGAAAAATATGTTGTTGAGGAAGCCAGGATGGCTCAGTGGGTTAAGCACTCACTTTGCAGCCCCAGGGACTGAGGATTGAATCCCTGCCCTGACCAGCATGGACCCATATGCTGAACTGGGGAGTACCCCCAGTTCGGTTCTTACTGGGGTGAGACCCCGGCCCAGTTCCTGCCCTGTGCACCCCAGCATCCACCTGTGGAATGAAAATATGTGAAAAAAACCATGATGTGCAACTATGGGGACTGTTATGGGACCTTCCCCTTCTCTCTGTATCTCTCTCTCTCTCTGTCAAAAACAATAAAAAAAATCTTTAAAAAAACATATTATAGATTGCCTACTATGTATCAGACATTATGTTAGAAATAGAGCAGTGAACTAGACATAGTGCCAGCTTTCATTATAGTTCTACAATATTTGTGAAATCTGGCACACGAGATTTTATAGCCAAGAGCTATCAGTGTTAAGATGGGAATAAACAAAGGAAATAGTAGATTAGATGAGATAGTATAGGTTGTGTGAATAATTAAAATTTGTTTCTATATGCAATGATATAGCACTCAGACGTGAGGGACACATAATCATTATCCAAGTGAAAAAAACAGGCTACTCCAAGTTAAGGAAAACACAAACACAAAGGCCTTGAGGTGAGGTGAATGTGGTAGCTGGGATTGCAACTAAACCTTGATCTGAGAACTGATTTTAAGAAGACACCAATGTGTCCTTTCATAGATGACTAGATTAAGAAGTTGTGGTACATTTACACAATGGAATATTACCCAGCCATAAGAAAAGATGAAATACTGCCATTTATGACAACACGAACTGAACGTTAGATCATCATGCTAAGTGAAACAAGCCAGATTGAAAAAAATAAGAATCATATGATTTCACTCATATGTGGAATATAAAACTGAAAGCAACAAAGAAAGAAAAACTCATGGATACAGTCAATAGTTTAATGGTTACCTAAAGGTAAAGAGGGTAGTGGGAGGGACTCAAATATATGGTGAGGAAATGAGAAAAGACTCTGGGTGGTGAGCACATAATACAACATATAGATGATGTGTTGTAGAAATGTACACCTAAAACATATGTAATTTTGCTTAACCAATGTCACCCTAATAAATTTAACAATAAAAAAAAGAAGAAACAGTATTGATGAGGCAGAATTTGTTGGCAAGATCCAGACCATTAAAGAAAATTCCTAAGAAAAGCCATTAATGTGCAATGGTCCATTTAAGGTTGTAACAATTTTCATCCTTGTAATGCTTAAAAACAGTGACTGCCCTTGTTCTTGATTTTTAGAGTTATGTCTAAGACATATGAGCTTGAATAAATTAAGGTTTATCAAAATAGAATATTTCTCCCATTTTCTGTCTTTCTTCCTTCTTAATCCTTTGTCCTAGAAATGCAACACTTCTCATGGATGCATTTCTGCTGTTAATGATGAAAGAGAGAGAGAGAAAAAAAAGTTATTGATACATCAATGGATGTGATGGTGCTAGTCTCTCTTAGGTAACACTAAATTATCCAGACTACATGTATGCTCCAGGAGTACATATCTGTTGGGCACAGCAAAGAATCCAATCTTAGCAGGAATCTCCGGAACATCAGAATTCCATGAAAATGTTCTTAAATGCTTTGTTTAGTTCGGACAGTTTATTAATGTTTCTTCATTATCACAATGAAAACACTAAGATTTTTCAATTTATAAATATTATTTTCTTTGATGTTTCCTTTTCATAATTATTTCTTGGAGAGAAAAAGGTGATTTGAATACTACCACGTTTACTTAATATTGCATGTTTTTAAGAGTTCACTTCAGGTAAGACTTTACAAGGCATGAATTTAATTTAGTTTGTAGCTATTTCCTTTACACTGTTCTTTGAATTTTGCAAGTAAAATATTGATAATTTTAATTAAAGATATTTTATAAAACATGAACAATTCTAGCAGTAAGGCAGTACAGAAAATGATTGCTTTTTAAATCATTTATTACAATGTAATTAGGTATATGTTTGAGAGTAATTGCAATTCGAGGTAAAATATATAAATTAAACTGAATTTGGGGAAAGACTGGAGAGAGGAGAGACTTTTATATAGCTGATGAGATTAATAATGATCAATTAATATTTCAATCCTGATTTGGTAACATAACTTCCATTTATTATAGTGTTATTATCAAATAATGATGGCTCTAGGCTATGTTCAAAAAATATTTCAGCTTTGATGGAAAAATTTTTGTTACATTGAAAATATTCAAAACAATACATTTTGACAGCAATCAGACAGGAATTTAGAAAAATCTTCTTTGAAAAGCTGACCTACTTATTTGAATTAATATATTATTTTAAGTGTTTCTTTGAAGAGGGCAATACTCTAGGAAAATTAATTTACCAAGTTTTGGGGTCAAACATTAATATCAATAATTAAAGTGTTAAAATTTATTTCATGTAAATATTCTTTAGAAACTTGTACAAGCAAAACAAAATGAAAGGGAAAGTTTTACTTTGTGATGTCAATTATTGATTCTATTGAAAATACTACATATCTTATTAAAATATTCAAAATCTAATTTAAGTTAAAATTATTATATAAAATGCCATTAAAATCACTAGCTCTCCTAATAATCAGTGTTCAATGAAAGAATGGGTAAGCTCAACATTTACAGAATCTTTCAATATATTGCCAATCATCAAAATAAAGACTTTTAATTATTTTGGCACACCCTCCTTTATCATTCAATACAGAAAAGAAAATGATCTGAATAATACAATTGGTTCTAATGTATCTGGACATACATAGAGGGACTATGAAGTATGAGAAGTAGCAATTGTTGAGTTTTAAAGCAAACATTCATAAGGAGTTTCAAATTTTTCTTGGGTCTCAGCAAAGTAACTATCTCTGTGTTTTTTAATCTGTAAGATAGAAATAATGATATTATTCCACAGGTCGATGTGCATTTAAAATGAGAAAATCATGATGACAGCATTTATAGACTGTAGAATCAACCCAAATGATTTATTTTCAGTGACAATTGGTAAGATAAACATAATGCTATATTGTAGGAAAATGTTATAGATTAAATGAGTTAAAAAATAAAGTGTCTGACATACTGTAAGTACTGAATAAAAGTAAATGTTTATCATAGTAAGAAAATAATAACGTACCACTTTGAACATATTTGTATCATTTTGTAATGGCAAACATGTTGAAATTATAACACATGCTGTTTAATGAATGTAGAATGCATTGTTTGAAATATATTTGTTAGTTTATTATATATTTCCTGCACCAAACCAAAAAAAATTAAATAATTAACTATCATCTTGGCCTACAATTTGTTTCTGCATAGAACCCTCAATGTTTGTTTCTCCACATCTCTTTGATCTGTGTCACAGAAACTTTGGGCCAGATTGCTTCTCCTTTAAAATAATCCACTATAAATCCCAGATCAACATTTAACCACTATCTGATGGCTAATATGTCTTATATTTCAATTAAAAAAAAACATGTAATATAGATTGTTGTAAGAAGAAAAAAATATTGAAATGTTCAATCTCAGTGTTGTTTTAACTGTATGCTTGAGGACATGCTCTTTATTAAACAAATGGAGAGAGGATTATCATACAGGGACTAAAATCGGGGTGTAAAGGCACAGACTTGCTTTCTCTTTCAGTGTAAATAAGATATAAGCTTGCCCAGGACTTAAAATAAAAGTTATGGGTCTCTAAACTGTCTTAAAGTAGTTATTTAAATTAGATGGCATAATACTGCAAATATAGAAAAAAAATTGTGATTTAGCTACTGTAGCTCATTCCCTTGAAGCTGAGAGGCTTATTAAACATTGCATAATATAAAGTTCCAAGAAGTCTGTTAAAAAAAACCAATTTTTGTTTTATCTTCACTATTCTAAACTGATTTTCAATGTGGCTCTCTATTCACTATCTTCAAAGTCAGGTCAGAGCTAAATCAATCTTTTTTTACTCTTCCCTGATAGAGGAGCATTTGTAAAACTAGATGAGAATCAGATATAAATTGACAATTACTATTTCAAAGCCCAAAACCCAGTAATATAGGTACTGAATGAAGAATTTGATAATGCCAGGTAGTTTTGAAATTAGTAAAAAAAAAAAAAAAAAAGAGAAACTACAAAGTAGAAAAATGAAGACATAACTGGTCAGAAAAAGTCTGTCTGAGCTTTTACACTGAGGGTCAAAATGACTTTTTAGTTCCATGATAAACATGAAATAAAATGATGTGAAAATCACAAGGAAAAGAAAAGAAAAAATAAATAAATAAATAAAGCCTTGACAGTTTTGCCCTGTCTCTGTGCCTTATTCCATATTTATCAGAGTCAGCACAAATGAGAATTACAGGCAAATGTTTTCCTGGATTTTTTTTTTATTTTGTGAGAATAACAAAGGGAATAAATGTGAATTACTGCATTGGAGAGAAATAAGAATTTTAGATTTTGAGGAAGACATTAAGTCATATTAAGCTTAATGCCTTCTGAGAAATTGTCAGTGGTGTGATTTATTAGACAAAACTTCCTACCTAAGAAAAATAATGGTAAACAATGCAAGAAATACAATTAAATATAATCTTAGCTTTTTAGTAGGTGTTCTTAAATGCATATTTGATGTTTTGTAAAAGGTGTTAAAAAGATCTTGTGTCCATTACATTCTTCAGTTAATGAGAAAACCTCAAATACACTTTATAAATTGCACTATTAAATATTCAATTTACTCTAAGAATGATTTTTGGAGAGTAGTAATTGATACAAAATGATAAAACTGGGTTAATATTTTCTGTGTGTCTGATTATGATTCACATACATTAGTCAGAGGAAATAGTCATTATTAAAATCTCTGAAGTTTAAATTGTTCATTTCAAGTCAATTATGCCTTAAAACTTTATTTGTATTAAGTTAGGTCTGTGGATAAAGAAGGAGAGTCTTGGTTCTTAAACAACTCAAAATATTATGGAAGATAAAAAATTAATAAAAACACAGAAAACGAAAATTGTCTATGAACTAGGATTCATGAAACAAAATAGTAGGTCAACATGGGAAGAAATACACGATTTCAATCCACACTGGCTTCTGATAACTTGATAGCTGTAAGTCACCTATATAGCTATGAAGGTTCTGCACAATCTGGTCCCTGAGTGATATAATGTGTTATTGTATTATGTGAATTTACAAAATTCTAGCCACACTTGTTTTTTCAAATACTATATAATAGCTTAGGATTGCTCTCAACTAGAGTTTCAGCACTTGCTATTCCTTTACACTGAAATCAATTCTTTATAATTTTTTTTTCCATAGGTAGTTCTTTCTTTTTCTCCAGTGGTCATTATTGATATCAACTCACCAGAAAAGCTTTCTCCTCCTTGCTAACTGAAGCAGCCTCTCTGCCTGTTACTTTGTATGATCATGTATTTTTCTATTTTCTTTTTTATCTACCGGTAGTAATTCTTTATTTATTTGCCTCTTGGTAGTTGGTTGTCATTCCCACCAGAACTAGGAAGGAAAATAATTTATTTGCATTTCTTTTCATACCATCTGCAATTTCTAGCATAGTATCTAACTGCTCCAGGTTCCACCTTTGTGAAATGCAAATGTTAATTAAATTAAAAAATGCTTCTAAATATTTCAGAGAGTTTAACTAAAGAAGTGAATGTGATAAAATTATAATTTTACGAAGTGACAAAATTATGACTGATATAGGTGACAGTGTTGGGTGTCCATTTGTGATTTATGATAAATTAAATTTAAAGTAGACTAGTCAGCAGCTTTATACAATTTTCTTCAACAAACTTTAGCTAATTACTTGCATCAAGGATTAATTACTTTGAAATGGGACTGAGTTTGTCCCAAGAATGATGACCAAAGTAAAGAGTGGCTCATCATTAAAGGAGTCCAAAGGAGTAATTTTAGGAGCTGAAATTAAAAAACAAAACTCTATTTCTTGAATTCTGAACCAGTGATGGGGACAAATAGAATCAGGAAGCTGGAGATAAAGCTACTAGTTTTATAATGGTTGAAAACTATATGGAGGATATAGACTCCATGTGTGAGCCATATTTCTAATAATCCGTATTTTAAATCATAAAACAGTACAGCAAAGTGAATGTACACTCATGGGAATTATTATGTTGCACAAACACAGGAGTTATGACAAATATGTCAAAAAAAGACAGATAAAAATTGGAAAGATATTTAACCCTTCATGCTTGGGAATATTGATATAAAACCTAAATCCCCATCAAAAAACATGTACCAATGGTTGCCACCTTCTATACAAGAAAAATTGTTCATCTCTGTGGAGAAATAAATTGATTCAATAGACTAAGTTCCACATTTAAATCGGAAAAAAAAAAAGATGGAAAGGTTCCCATTTCCCAAAATAATGATGAATCAAGGAATCAAGCCACTTATTCTAAGTTGATTTGCCACCAACATTTTTTTAAAAATAGTGTTGCAATCAAAGACAAGAAATATGGCCACATTAAACTTATACAATAGCTTTCAAATTTCTCATCACCCTGTCCTTTAACTTGTCATGGTTCTTAAGAAAGTGAAGAAAGATGAGATAATGGGGAACTTACCAACATGGGGTTAGCTATATCACACATGGATAGTAGTGTGGTTTGAGGCACAGATTTTGAGAGAGATTCTTTCATCCCTTACTAGAGTGAAGACAAAGATTCACTATATTACTGTATTCCAAATTAGACAGGAATGGAGATTTGGTTGAGTATGATCTGTGTTCAAGAATTAGAATCCTATTATTATGAGAAGGAACGAAAAGAAATTAAATATATTTGACTTAACATCATGTCTTGATTGCTCCTCGTTATACTGAGATTTGAATTTTATTAGATGTATTATTATACATTTCCTGAATGATCAGCATCATTGAAGTAAAATAATTGTATGTTAAATTCAAAATTTTATTTTTGAAATTATATAAACACTATTAATTTAATTAGAATTATCTGGAATATTATTTTATTTGTATCTTTTATTTTTTGGACATTTCATTGTTATTATATAGAAACACAGCTAATGTATATAGATTTTATTTTTTGCAACTTAACAGAATTTGTTGATTAGTTTCAACTGTTTACTTGGTTGAGTCTTTAGGGTGTTCTATATATAAGATCATATCATCTGCAAATAATTAAAAATTTAAATTTTACCTCTTTCTTTCTAATTTGGA
>PVKE010032625.1:0-18376 GCA_004027555.1 Craseonycteris thonglongyai
AAAAACCCCACAAACCAATAGAAAAACGTGCAAATTAGACAGTCATTTTTAAAATGACCAATAAGCATTTTAAAATGTGCTCAAATTTACTGGTGATGAGGAAAATGCAAATTAAATTCATAATAAGACACCACTTCGTGCATGTACGAATGCTTATTTGAGACTTAACATACCAAGTGTTTGCAAGGAAAATTGAAACTTACATATACATTCCTGATGGTCATGTAAATTATTACTATAGAAAATGACATTGATACTGTCTATTAATGATGAACATATAAGTACCCTATGAAATAGCAATTCTCTTAATACTAGGTAGAAATTCAACAGACTTGCACACCTATATTGACCATGCTTTAATAATAAGCAAAAGCTAGGAACATTCAAATGTTAACTAATTGTAGGATAGCTGAATAAATTATAGTATATTCATATAATGGGATGCTACAGGACAATGAAAATGAATGAACTATTATTACATGCAGTAGCACCAATGATTTACACAAACAATGTTGACTGAAAGAAACCAGACACAAGAGAGTACACATGATTATGTTTATAAACAAAATTTATTTAAAGGGCAATACTAACCTATAATGATATAACTTAGGATAGAAATATTCTTTTTGGAAGACAGGACTAGAAAAGGGCATTCTGGGGGTTTCAGGCTGCTGATAAAGTATTGCTTCATATGGATTCTATTTCTATTGATATATGCAATGTGAAAATTCAGTAAGACCTTCTGATTTATATACTTTTCTGTTTGTTATATTTCAATAAAATTTCATTTTAGGGAAGCCGGGATGACTCAGTGGGTAAAGTGCTCGCTTTGCAGCCCCTGTCCCTGGCCCATGTGGACCCTTATGCTAAACTGGGTTGTGCTTACTATGTGGGAGGCCCCCAGCTTGTTTCTCACCCCCAACCCTGGTTAGTCCCCCCCGCTCAAGGGGGCATGACTCTCAAGTAGGAGGTCCCCAGCCCAGGTCCTGCCTTACGTGGCCCCCGCCCACCTGTGTATAATGAAACCATGCCAAAAACTGATGACTACAACTATGAAGACTGCCCTGGGCCCTTCCTTCCCCTTCTCTCTGTCTCTCTCTGTCTCTGTCAAAAACAATAACATAAATCTTTAAAAAAATAAATAAATGCTGTTTTGCCACTTGCTATAAGAATGACCATAAGTATGTTACATAAGCTCTTTAGGCCCTATTTTCCCCAAATGCATAATGGTATTAACAATATCTACACCACATGGTTGTTATAAAATGCTTAGACCAATATTTGGCATATAATTGTTTTATAAATGATAGCAATGTATGTACATTGTCTGTATCTATGAGATATAATGAAACACACACACTCTCAAAACTACAAACGTATATGAGCCAGTGTGCAAGTGGTTGAAAGGGAATACATTACAGTCAGATTTTAGGCTGACTTTGGCTACACCTTTCATTTGTTGTTTGATCTTTTGCCAGTTACTTAATCTCTCAGGCTGCATTTTCTTCATCTGCAAAATACAGGAAATAATGCTACTTGTCTCAGAAGTTAGCTCTGAAGAATAAAGAATAAACACCTATAAAGTTCTTAGGACATTACCTCATACAGGATAAGTACCATACACAGAACAGCCATTAGCAAATATAGTGCCTTGGTTCAAAGTTGGAAAGGGTGCTCCTTCCTCAACACATTTTTTTTTTATCTGTTAGAAAGTCATTCTTGCTAGAACGAGAAATTTCACTGTTATTTTTAAATTGTTTAAAATAAAGTGAAACACGGTATTTTAATTTGTATTTCCTTAACTACTCATAAAATCACTTTTGTTTAAACCTTGGCTACTTATTAATAATTTGCTGTTGTATTTGTTAATTATCTTTTTCATGTTTTTTTTGGTCCAATTTTCTGTGTTTTTTCTTCTGTTTCCTACTAATTTGTAGACACTCTGTATTAATTCTTTGTCATGTTCCTGACATCTTGACATATATTTCTTCCAAATTCCTGTAACTTAATATGCTAATAATCTCTGCATAATAATTAAAGCATCAATCATTCCAAGAAGAGATAAAAACATTGGTAGATCTAGGGAAAACTGACTTGCGTATGTTGAACCATTCTTGTGCCCCTGGGATGAATCCCACTTGGTCATGATGAATAATCTTTTTAATGCATTGTTGTATTCTGTTAGCTAAAATTTTATTTAAGATTTTTGCATCAGTGTTCATCAGTGAGATTGGCCTATAGTTTTCCTTTTTGATATTGTCTTTCCCAGGTTTTGGTATTAGGGTGATATTAGCTTCATAGAAAGAGTTGGGTAGTACTGCCTCCGCTTGAACTTTCTGGAGTACTTTGAAGAGGATGGGCATTAGTTCTTTTTTGAATGACTGGTAGAATTCATTGGTAAAGCCATCTGGTCCAGGCCTTTTGCCTTTGGGCAATTTTTGAATAAATCTTTCAAGTTCTGTACTGTTGATTGGTCTATTTAGGTTATCCAAATCTTCTTGGTTCAGTTTAGGTACACTATATGTTTCTAGGAATTTGTCCATTTCCTCTAGGTTGTCAAATTTGTTGGCATAGAGTCTTTCATAATAATCTCTTATGATTGTTTCTATTTCTGCAGCATCATTTGTAATCTCTCCCCTATCATTCTATATTCTGGAAATATGAGATTTTTCTCTTTGCCTTTGGGGGGGCATAGCCACTGGTTTGTCGATTGTATTGATTTTTTCAAAGAACCAGCTCTTTGTGGCATTAATTTTATCTATTGTTTTTCTATTTTGTATGTCATTAAGTTCTGCTTTAATTTTTATTAATTATTTTCTTCTGCTGGCTTTGGGGGACCTCTGTTCTTCTTTTTTTAGCTCTACAAGATGAGATGTGAGGGTGTTTACTTATAGTTTTTCTTATTTCTTGAGGTAGGCCTGTAATGACATAAATTTTCCTCTTAATACTGCTTTCGCTGTGTCCCAGAAATTTGGGTACGTCATGTTTTCATTGTCACTTATTTCTACAAAATTTTTAATATCTTGTTTTATTTCCTCTTTGACCCAGTCACTTTTTAATAGCATGTTGTTCAATCTCCATGTATATGTGGTTCTCTCTGCACTTGATCTTTTGCAATTGATCTCTAGTTTCAACGCTTTGTGGTCTGAGAACACACTTGGTATGATTTGGATGCCCTTAAATTAGGTGAGTTTGGATTTAAGTCCCAGGATATGGTCTATCCTTGAAAATGTACCATGTGCACTAGAGTAAAATGTATAGCCCGGGGGTGGCAAACTTATGGCACGTGTGCCCAAAGTGGCACGTGTAGCAATTATGTTGGCACACGGAGCTGTGAATACCGTTTAAAAAATTATTGTTTATGCTCTTTTAGACATAAAAATAATTGATACCTCTATCTCACTCGATGGGTTAGCATGCGAGTTGAGCTAGTATACTCTTATTTCATAAACTTTGGCACTCAATTGACAAAAGGTTCGTCACCCCTGGTATAGCCCTTTGTTGAAGGATGGAATGACCTGTAAATATCAATTATGTCCATTTCCTGCAGTGTATCATTTAAAGCTGAAATTTCCTTATTTATTTTCTGCTTGAATGATCTATCTAATGTTGTCAGGGGGGTGTTTGGATCACCTACAATAATTGTATTTTTGTCAAATTCTCCTCTTATATCTCTTAGTAGTTGCTTTATAAATTTTGGTGCTTCCTGATTGGGGGCATATATATTGATGAGTGTCATGTTTTCTTGTTGTATTGTCTCTTTTATCAAGATGTAATGTCCATTTTTATGTCTTATTATTTTTTTTATCCTGATGTCCTTTTCATTAGAAATTATTATGGCCACTCCTTCTTTTCTCTGACTGCCATTTGCCTGGAGTATTGTTTTCCATCCTTTTACCCTGAGTCTATATTTGTCCCTGTGGCTGAGGTGTGTCTCTTGTAGGCAGCATATGGTTGGATTTTGTTTTTTGATCCAGTCTGATACCCTGTGCCTCTTTATTGGTGAATTCAGTCCATCTACATTCAGGGTGATGATCGATATATGAGGATATCCTGTATCCATTTCTTCTTTTCTTTTTATGTTTTTGTTGTCCCAACTTTTCTCTATTTATTTTGATTTCTTGATTCAGGTCGAATAGCCTCCTTCAGTATTTCTTAGAGTGCCAGTTTTGAGCTGGAGAATTTCCTCAGCTTCTCTATATCTGAAAAGGCCTTAATTCCTCCTTCATATGTAAAGGTTAATTTTGCTGGATAGTTAATTCTTGGCTGGAAATTTCTCTCTTTTAATATTTTGAAGATTGGGGTCCACTCCCTTCTGACTTGCAGAGTTTCTGCTGAGTAGTCTGGTGACAGCCTGATACTTTTTCCTTTGAAAGTTATATTTTGTTTTTCCTTGGCAGCCTTAAGGATTCTTTCTTTGTCTTTGGTTTTTGTAATCTTCAGAACAATGTGCCTTGGAGAAGATCTACTAGGGTCTAGGTCAGGGGTGGCGAACCTATGCCACACATTCCAAAATGGCACGCAGAGCAATTATTTTGGTATGCGGAGCTGTGAATACCATTTAAAAAATTATTGTTTATGCTTTAATAGACACAGAAATAATTGATACCTCTATCTCACTCGAAGGGTTGGCATGCGAGTCGAGCAAGTATATTCTTATTTCATAAACTTTGTCACTCAGTCGCCAAAAGGTTTGCCACCCCTGGTCTATGTAGTAAGGGCTCTTGATTTCCTCTTGGATTTGGGGCTGTAACTCTTCCCACAGGTTAGGAAAATTTTCATCCACTATTTGTTTTACTAGACTCTGATAAGATTTCATCTCGCTTCCTTCTGGTATGCCTATTATTCTAATATTGTTCTTTCTGATGGAGTCAGAGAGTTCTTGTAGGGCTCTTTCATTTCTATTGATTCTCATTTTCCTTTCTTCTTCCCTCTGTGACATTTCCATGTTTCTATCTTTGATTTCACTCATCCTTTCCTCTAGTTGGTCAGCTCTGTTTCCTATGCTGCTCAGTTCTTTTTTCAGCTGTCCCATGATGCCTTTCATTTCAATGAGTTTCTTTTGGTTGTGTTCTAGCTTCTCCGTTTTATTGGTAAAGTACTCATTTTGCTCAGAAAATTTTTTCTTGAGGTCATTTAACTGTGTCTGGGTACTTTGCCAGCATTGACTGAGCTCTCTGAGTGTCTTGAGTATTGCAGCCCTGAATTCTGTTTCACTTAGATTTGATTCCAAGTGTGCAAGCTCCTTTACTAAAGAATGCCCCTGATCTTCTGGAGGGGCTTTGGATTCTGAGGTATGCATTGTGTTTGATGTGGTTCTTTTTTCTTTACACATGAGTATGTTTTCCCTCTAGGGATTTGCCTACCAGAAGGGCTTCTATTTATTTTTTCTTATGGGCTCAGTTGTGGGAGGAGGAGATGTTGGGAGAGGGTTGGGGGAAGCAGACAGCTTCTGTGCCTTGGGTCACTTCAGGTTGCTGTCTTAGCTGTTAGAAAGCAGGGTAGGGAAGGCATGGCCAGAAATGGGGGCATGTGAGTAGGAGCTAGGGTGGGCCTCAGACACAATAGAAGATTCCTCTTTCAGCAGGGGGGCTGGTGGTTCAGTGCGGGTGGGGTGCAGCAGCTCTGGTGTTTCTCCCCTCTGCTTGTCTGCTTTTCCTTTAATCGTGTCGGTGAGCCTCGCCTGCAGGTCAACGGCGCAGATGATCTGGGGCTTGGCAGAGGCCCAGTCGGCCCCGCTGGAGGGATTGCAGCCGCAACCCGGTTAGAGGTGCACCCAAAGCCAGGTTGTTCGTGCAGGCATAGGCACCGTAGCGGCCCTGTCAGCAGCCCAGATGCATGCGTGGGCATCAGCACCACAGAGGCCTGGTGGGTAGCCTGGTCACTCGCGTGGACATTTGCGCCATGGCAGCCAGGTTGGCAGTCCCATCGAGTGAGCTGGAGGCAGCACCAAGCGGACCAGTGGGCGGGACGCCGGAAGTCGGTCTTACCATGCAGGCAGCAGCGCTGGGGTGGCCTGATGGGCATGGCGCAGATAGCTGGTCTTGTAGCCGGGTTGTCAGCCCAATTGTGCGTTGGCGGCAGCGCCGCCTGTCCCCGTGGGCGGGGCACCAAGAGCCCTGGGCGCATGGGCAGCAGCTCAGCCGGCAGCCACTCTATGGCCTAAGCCCGCAGCTCTGCTGAGACCACCGGATTCACTCTAAGCACATCGAATACAGCCGTGTCTGTTCAAGCCTCAGCCCTCACTCCAAGAACCCTGTCTTCAAAAGGCACTCACTCACAGTCAATCTCCTCCGTAAATCAGGGGTGCCAATCTGTTGTGGGCTGATTTCCTGTTCTCATCCCACCCACCGTGAAGTGCAGCCACCCTGCTCCACAGTCCCTGTTCCACTTTAGGCTCCGAGATCTGATTAGGGCATTGTGTGCTGTCACTTGAGTTTAGATGTTAAATTGTCCACAGTCTTTTGGGGCTTCCACACTCCTTAGGTCTCGGCTTCCAGCCCGCCCTCGATCCAGCTCCACTTTGACCATAGTCCCCCAATCCCCCTTTGTTTTTGCCAGCCCCGGGCTGCGCTCCAAGACCCTGTCCCAAACCACTGCTTCCCCTTCCCTCTCCTGCTCTCTCCTTTTTCCTCTAACCTTTGGGTGTTGTTCTGTGTTATGTGGTTCTCTTAGTTGAGGTTGCTTCTCAGGGTTTCCCCTGTGGATTCCCCTCTGTTCACAAGTCCCTTCCGAGGCAGTTATCGGCATTCTCCTCTCATGCTGCCATCTTTTTTCTCCCCCAGCTTCAATCAGAAATGGTGTTTTCTACTCATCAGCTGAGTCTGTCATATCTGATAACAATATAGTGGATACAGTGATAAATTTATTTTGAATTACTTAAATGTTCAACTTTTTACTGTTAATCTGCATGAGTCACTCTGTTTGAAGTATTCTTTTGTAGACAGCATGTAGTTGGATTTTATATCCTCACCTATCCTTGATATACTGTTATTTTAATTAGTGAATGCATCTAGTATATATGTATTATCAAGTGTTTCCTGTTTTCCAGTGCTTTTGTTCTTTCTTGTTAATCTTTTTGTTTCCAATTTTTTGCTTTTACAGTATGTTTTCTCTTGTGGTCCTCTCCATTCATCAACTAATTTAGAAGGTAAACCATAACTTTTAGTTCAACTAGTTCTTATTTTAGCTTTCACAATGTATACTTAAGCCTCCATTTCTCTAATTATAAGTATTAACAACAAACCATTTCTAATGATTTCTCAAGGTAAGTTGAGGAAATGAGCACATTCATGTTTCACCCACCCTATATCCAAGGTCTCACACTACCCAGTTTTTGTTACTGTGATCTGCAAATGTTGTTCCAGTTATGTGTTATTATTATGTTACTTTTCCATTATCTATGTTTCCTTTCAGGAATTATATTTGCATTATTTTATGATGATATTCACATATTAATTTGGATTTACAGCTATTATCATTTTTTTCAGTTGGCTGGGGAAAAAAAAAGAGGTTTCCAGCAACCAGACTGATGAGTTGTAAGAACCAGAGAATACACAAAAGCTTAATAATTCTGCCACAAGAGGGATCAAGAAGTGTGCAGCAGGTATAACCATGAAAGGTTGGAGAAAGCTACATATATAATAGGACCTACAAAGAATATATGCCACCTAACACAACTACTAAAGTCTTGAGAAGGTGTCTGCTACTTCAAATGTAAAAGCAGCAATAAAAATACTACAAAGGACATGAAGAATCAATCAAGAAAACATACCATCACCAAAAGATAACAGCAATTGAAATAAAAGAAACAGAGTTTTGTGATCTAGCTGATAAAGAATTCAACATAGCTTTTTTGAGGAAACTCAATGGGCTAATTAATACATAAAGTCAATTCTACAAAATTAGAAAAAGAATACAAAAATAAAATAAGAAATTTGACAAAAAACATTTAAAATAACAAACATTGAGTGTCAGGATAATTCAACAAGCTGAGCACTTGCCTTGTAACCATGAGATCCAGGGATTGAATCCCAGTCCCCAACCCATGAAAACACATATGCTGAACTGTAGTACAAATGGTAACCTCCAGGATGGTGGATAGCATTCTCACCTCCCATGCAGGAGGACCCCAGTTTTGGTTCTCACCTTGTGTGACCCTACATCCACTTATGTGGAGTGACACTATATCACAACTAGTGATATATAACTATGGAGATTGCTCTGAGACCTCCTCCCTTCTCTCTGTCTCTGTCACTCACACACACACACACACACACACACACACACACACACACACACACCTTCTCTCAAAAACAATAATTTAAATCTTTAAAAAATCACAAATTCTGGAGCTGAAGAATTCAATGAGTTAAATGAAAAAAAAATCAATAGAAAGCATATACAGCAGAATATACTACAAAGAAGATAAAAACAGTGAGTTAGAAGATTGGAACTTTTAAATAACCCGATCAGAGGAGAACAACAACAAAAAAATAATGAAAAGGACAAAGAAAGCCTACATAATGTATAGCAGGGGTCTCCAACCTCTGGGCCACAAACATAGTAAAGATTCATCTGTATTTACAGCCATTCCCACCACTCACATTACCAACTGAGTTCCACCTCCTTTCAGATCAGTGATAGCATCAGATGAGTTGTATAATTATTTCAAAATATATTACAGTGTAATAATAGAAATAAAGTGCACAATAAATGTAATGTTGGTCTGTGGAAAAAAATGTGTTCCACAAACCCAGTCCCTGGTGCCAAAAATGTAGGAGACCACTAATATAGGACTACATCAAATGTGCAAATACTAGAATAACTGTAGTTCCAGAAGAAGAGAGTGAGAAAGAGACAAAAATTATTTAAATAAATAATAGCTGAGAACTTCCCAAACATGGGCAAATGCTTGAACATCCCGATTTTATAAAGCCAATAGATTACCTGATTATCTCAATTCAAAATGAACTTCTTCAAGATAACATTATTATGAAACTGTCAAAATCAAAGAAAAAGAGAATCCAAAAAGCAGCAAGAGTAACAATAAATAACCTACAAAGGAACCGCCATTAAGCTATCAGGGAATTTCTCAATACCGTGGTAGATTTATAGGTTAGGAGAGAGCAGAATGACATATTCAAAATGTTGAAGGAAAACAAAAATTTTCATCCACTAATACTTGTTCTGGCAAAGTTATTCTTAAGAAATGAAGGAGATATACTTTCCCAGACAAACAATAACTGAGGGAATTATTTCATCACCACTAGGCCTGCCTTGCAAGAACTGTTGGACTGAGTTATTCAAGTTGAAAAGAGAAGACTCCAACTAGTAAGATATAAACCTATGAAAGTATGCAATACACTGGTAAAGGTAAGTATACAGTCAGATTTACAAAAGTAATTTGGTAATAGGATTATATGTTAACTACTTAACTATAGTTTGAGATACAAAGAATTGAAAATAACATTAACTACTATAATTTTTAATGCATAAACAATATAAAAAGATGTGAATTATGACACCAAAATATTAAAAAGGGAGTAAAAGAGTACAGCTTTTGTATATGATTGAGTTTAAGTTGCTATCAAATTAAAATGAACTGTTTTTCTATAAGATGTTTTATGTAAAGTTCATAGTAGCCATATAGCAAAAACCTAGAATAAATTCACAAAAGATAAAGGGAAATCAGAGCATACCATTATGGAAAATCACTAATTTACAAAGGAAGGCAGAAATGGAGGACAACAGAAACAATGGAAGTACAAGACAATGAAGTACTGAAATGATGAGGAGGGTCATTTTAGATAGTGGGAACAGTGTATTTAACAAAGAAAGTAGGATACTAGTTAGCATAGTATGGTGTGTTTGGCAAGCTACGAGTATTGCTCTGTGTCTGGAGTGTATCATATGAGGAAGATGCAATGAAAATTGGAAGAAGTGTTTGGAAATGAAGTGTGAGAGACTACCAGCAGTTATATCATAGCATAAATGTTTCTATAAAGCATGTAAGAAGTTCATATATTTCATGTAACACTAGAGGTCCATTAAAGGGTTTATACATGAGGGAGAAATGCTCAGTAACGATCAAATAAATCTGATGGTTCAAAGAAAAGCTAGATTTTTAAAGGATGGGGAGACCAGTTAGGTTTATTTAGTTCTCTAATACATGTCATTATGGTAACAAACTGCCAGGAAATTGAAAAAAAAAACAAAAAACAACTTTTTTTCTTGGTATGGGCTGCAAGTGTCCTATGAAAATGACCATGTCATGACTCAATGATTGCCACGTACAACTGCTACAGACTGAATGTGTGTGTCCCCACACAATTCTCATGTTCAAGCCTAATCCCCAATGTCATGATATTTGGACGTGGGGACTTTTGGAAGTATTTAGGTCCTGAGTGTAGAGCCTTCAAGATGGGATTAACTTCCTATACAAGAGGAAGAAACAAAGGATCTACCTTTGTTCTTCACTATGTAACAATACAATAAGAAGCCAGCCATCGGCAAACCACGAAATGGGCCCTCACTAGACACCAGATCTGACAGCAACCTGATCTTGAACTTCTCAGTATACAGAATTGTGAAATGAATGTTTGTTGTTTAAGCCACTCAGTCCATGGCGATTTGTTACAGCCACCTATATCAAGACAACAATCAATTATTGTATGCTGTAGTACAAATAAAACAAGGCAGCAGGTAATGAGGTTGTGGGATGTCAAATTTTAGAAAACATAGAGAAATAGGTACCTTGAAAAAAATTGGGATTCGTTGACTTTTCTGATGAGGAAGGACACTTTTGCCCTGGTAGTGCACCAATTTATACTTTGGAAGTCAACAGCATTTTTCTGAAAGAATACCAAAAATCCAATTATGTAATATTGGCTCCTGAATGCACCACTAGAGATGGTTCATTCTACCATGTTATTTTAAAAATTGGGAAGCTGATGTTCATAATGGCAAATTAATTTGTCTAACGTTACCAAGTGAGCTAATTTTAGGTCTAAATATAGTAACTTACATCTTCTTACTTACAGTTCAGTATTTTGTTGACCTCAATCTGAAATATGGATAGACTAGAAATGTGAGAAATGGTCTAGTAAGTGTTATATTATTATGATCAGTTATTTTTCATTAAGTTTCCTCTTTTTTTTTCAGATATGTACAGCTCTAAGAGCTCCCATCCCATAAGGTGGCAGAAAGGGAAGAATAAGGGGTCAGAGGAAAACCAAATGACTAGGTACTCCAATACAACCTATTAGAAAGTTGGGGGAAAAAAAGCTGAAAAGTCTTCTCTCCATTAGACATGATTACAGTCTGCTAATAGAGCTCATTATTCATTCAATTAAATTTTGGTAACTAGCTTGCTATATTTTATGTCACTGATAGATTTTGGAATATTTATTTGTTGAAAACACAAGGTATTAAAAAAATGATGTATTCATTTTTCCCTAGAAGGTACACCAGAGGTAACATTTCTAGCTTTTACAAAGCCATGCCATAATTTTGTAGCAGTTAATGCCATAAACAAAAATATATAAGCAGAACATTTGCCATAAAATGGTCAATCCTTTTGACTATTTACGCAATAAGCTGAGTATAGAATCACAAGAAGGAAAGCAGATGAATTAAATCAGAATGGTTGCACAATAAAACTATTTGCTTTGGTCAATAACTGAACACATTTGTTTGTCAAGGAAAATATGTTGTCTCTGATTTCTGACTCTTATGTGGCTAAGTTCTGTATGGCCTTTCATATATTAACCACCCAGTGGTAGCAGCCCATAGGCAAAATTCTTCATGTCTCCCTGTGGTGGGCTACTTCACAGGAAAACTCTTTCCTTCTCTCCTCTTTTCATTTTCCTCTTTTCCTTGCCCAGGACTGGAGGAAGACAGCTATGGAGGAAGGATTTATCATGAAGTAGAAAAAAGCAATTAATTTCTAAAGATGCCACTTACTAGTCTCAAATCAAGAGTCATTCCATTCCAGCCCCAACTCTTCACTATTCTCTTCTTTCTCTCACCTACACTCATTCAATCATGCTACTTACTTAAAATCTTAATTCCCTATTTAAAAAATATGTCCCAAAATCATCAGTCCAGTTTTAACATTAATAGCACTCACTATGAAGATGGTTACTATTTATGCAGTAGGTGGTATTTGTATGCCTAGTTCTATTAAGAAATTTATGGGAAACTGGGATGGCTCAGTGGGTTAAGTGCTTGCTTTGCAGCCTTGGGGACCAAGGATCAAATCTCTGCCCTGGCTTTTGCGAACCCATATGCTGAACTAGGGTGTGCTTTTTATGCTGGAGGCCCCCCAGTTCTGTTCTCAGTCCCCCATCCCTGTTTGCCCGCTGGCTCAAGGGGTTGTGCCTCCCTGCCCATCTGTCTTGTAAACTGATGACATACAACTATGGAGACTGCTCTGGGCCCACCACCTTCTCTCTATCTCTCTCTGTCTCTGTCAAAAAACAATAAAATAAATTTTTAAAAGTTTAAGAAATTTTAAATATTTTACTTGATTTAATCATGACTGTCATACTCTGAAGTAGAATTATTATCCTTGTTTTATATTATTAAGCCATATGTAGTAGTTTTCTGTGTTGTAACAAATTATCACAAAATGTCTACTTTCTTCTCTTACAATTCTGGACACCAGAAGTCTGAAATTCTTATTACTGCAGTAGAATCAAGATGTTGGCCAGGGTCATGTCCCCTTGGGAGGATCTCATGGTGAATCAGTTCTTGTTTTTTCCAGTTTCTGGTGGTTTCCTGCCTTCCTTGTCTTGTGCCCAAACCACTTCAATCTCTACCTCCATAGTCTCATCTTTTTCTCTTCTACTGTCTGCTATAAACTATCCCTTTGTGTCCTTTTTTAAAGATATATATGGTCATATTTAGGCCCTAAATGGATAATCCAGAATAAGCTCCCCATCTCAAGATCCATTACTTAATCCCATTTGCAAAATTAGAAATTAAGAGAGGAAAAGTGGTAGGACAATTCTGAGGTTCAATAACACACACACAAAAGAGACATATATACTTGGAAGTAGATGAGTAAAAAATTAGCATGTTTCATCCTCTTCAATCCTCCTAGAATCCTTTTTGTACCTGCCCCTAGCCTCAACTCTGCTGCATGCTATGCTCTAAGACCCAAAAATATATCCAGTATTTTGTAGCTAGAGGCTAGCTATAAATTATACTGTAAATAAAATTTGGTTAGCTAATGATATAAATTGGATTGTGCCCTCCCAAAGTTCATGTTGAAGTCTTAATCCCCAGTATCTTAGTCTCTGACCTTATATTGAAATAAGGTTGTTGCTGATATAATTAGTTAAATTAAGATAAGTACTAAAGTAGGATCGACCTTAGTACACTATGACTGATGTACTTATGAAAATGACATGTAAAGAGAGACACATACAAAGAAAATGAAGATGCTGTTAAAACGCAGGGAAAATACCATCTACAAGCAGGGATACCAAAGATTTCTAGCAAACTACTAAGGCACTAGAATAGACTTGGAAAAAAGTTTCCCTCGCAGTTCTCAGTAAGAATCAACTCTGTCAACATTTTTGTCTCAGATCTCTAGCTTCCAGAGCTGTAAGACAATACATTTCTGCTTTGCTTTATTTTTTTAAGTCACCCAGGTTATGGCACTTCATCATAACCCTAACAAACTAACACAGTGTCAGTTTAAATTTTATAGCAAACAAATTCTTGAATATCATAGTTTAAACACAATTGAAGTTTGTTCCCTACTCATGTGACAGTCCAAGGAGGGTATTTCTGACATGCAATTGTCTCTCTTCCATGTGGTGTTTCAATGACCTAGAGACCTTTCATCCTTGATTTTTTCTATCATTAGTCTCATCTCCATCTGCATATAGCTAACAAAAGGAGGACAAGCACGGAGGGGGTAAACTCACTTCTTAAAAACATTGGTCACAACATGTCATACATAATTTCGACACACTTTACAATGATGAGAACTCAGTTACATGGTCACATTTAGCTGTAAGAGAGGCTGGGGAATGTATTTTTTCTGTGTGTACAGGATAAAGAGAGTGATTATTGGTGAAAAATTGGCATTCTATGCTACATGTTTCATCAAGAAATTAGCAGATTATGGTTCAAAGAAGGTTCTGGGTCTGGCTTCATAAATCGTTCCCAAAGCTAGCCTCCTTTTTATAAGATTTATTTATAAAGAATGTGTAAAATAAAAATCAAAAGCCCTATAAAAGAAACTGCTCTTTAAGAATTCTGGCTTACTATTTGACTAATTCTTTTTTCTTTTTAAGATTTATTTTTATTGTTTTTGACAAAGAGAGACAGAGAGAAGGAGGAGGGCCCAAATCAGTCTTCATAGTTGCACGTCATTAGTTTTCTACATAGTTTTCATTCCACAGGTGGGCACGGGGCTGCACAGGGCAGGAACTGGCCGGGGGCCTCCCCCATAGAAGGCATTCCCTGGTAAGAACAAAACCAGGGGCATATCCCAGTTCAGCATATGGGTCCTCTGGGGCTGGGATTCAATCCTCGGACCCTAGGGCTGCAAAACAAATGTTCAACCTGCTAAACCATCCCAGCATCCGCTGATTACTTCTTTTGATAAACATTTATTGAGCATCTACTATGGGTCAGGCAATGAAGACACAGCTGAGAATAAGATAAAATTCTTGACTTCATATACTATACATTTTAATGGTAGGAGAGAGGTAATAAACCAATAAACATGGAATATGAGGTCTGACAATTATGTTCGTGCACTCATCCTAGAAAAAGTGCTATATACCTCATTGCTGAATATCACCTTCAAAGTATTTCCCTTGGGAAGCTATGCACCAATGCCAGTACCTAGTCCACCTTTCAAAGCAATTTTGAAACTTTTTTTGGAATGGACAGCAAAGCCATCATCGTATTAACCTTGGTGTCCTGAATGTCTTTAAAATGTCTGCCTTTCAATATTTCTTTTATGTTTGGGTAAAGAAAAAAAGTCACTGGGGCCAGATAAGTTGAAAAGGGAAGGTTTCACAATGCAGGTATTTATTTATTGGCTAAAAATTCCCTCACAGAGAGTGCCATGTGAGCTGGTTCATTGTTGTGATGCAAGAGACATGAGTTATTAGCAAAAAGTTCAGGTTGTTTTCATATGTTTTTTTATTTAGCCTTTTCAGCACTTCCAAATAGTCAACTTGGTTGACTGTTTGTCTGGGTGGTACAAATTCATAATTAACAATCCCCCTGATATCAGAAAAGTTTAGCAAAATAATTTTGACTTTTGATTTGAACTGACAGACTTTTTATTTTGATTTTTTTGAGAATTTGCTGACTTCTATTGTGTAATTTGTCACTTTGTTTTAGGGTCATATTGGTAAACTAATGCTTTATCACCTGTGATAACATGGCCTAAAACATCATCTTGCCTCTCCAAAAGGTGTTTGCATACCCAAGCTCTGACATTCTCATGATGGCACACAATAACATACAGCAACAATAACAAACACCAGTCTGCAAAGAACTGCCACCTGTCAACTTAAACACAGCTGTGAGACACTGACATACCAAGGTTATGAAACCTTACCGAGTTGCTTATACAGTGCTGCCAACATAAGCACACAGTGGTAAGTTCGTGAACTTAATTTTTAGACCTCATATGCCAGTACTGTGTAAAGTACTGTGTAAAACAAAACAGGTTCAGAAAATGGGAAATGACATAATATTTTATATATGTTGGTCATCAAAGTTGCTTCTGGCAATATGATACGTGTGTGAAAAGAACAGAGAATTTCCCAATTAGATGCCTTGGAAGATGTTACAGGATAAAAGAGAACTACACACAAAAACATGGTATTAGGAATGCACATAGGTTGTTTGAGGAATATCAAGGAACTTGAGTGACACTCCAAGAGGACAAGATATAGGAGATGAATTCATACTTAGAAACACATAGGGGATAGACCAATAATGGTCATAAAAGCCATGTTAAAGGTTTTGAATACTAGTCTAGGTGTAACAGAAGCTATTGATGAGATTTGAGCTTAAAGGTGGCATGTTTTGGTATATTTTAAAAGGATAACTTAATTTTTGTGTAGGGAGGAAATAGCAGAGTATAGGTATGTGACCAGAAAGATGAGTTAAGAAGGTTATGGCAATAAGCCAGGTAAGATCTGATAGGCCAAGACAGGATGTTAGTGGAGGACTTGATGAGAAGTGCTTGCATTTAAGGTGTGTTATCAAATTACAGTGTAATGGATACTAAAGTGTTCTATCTAGATTCCCTCTTCAGGAACAGTGTACTCATTTTTCAGCTACTGGGAAGGAATATATTAATATATTACTGAACGCTCACTGTCTTATACTCTACAGAAAATTTCACTTGGACTCATGGAACTCTTTTGTCCGGGGTTGCACCCCTCTCAGGGTCCAGTCTGCAAACATTGCCTGGGAGATGCAGAGGTACAAGGTCGTTGATCCTTACATCTACATTTACATATTCAATTTCCCATTGATGTATATCTAGAGTGCTTTAAAGTTTCTGGTAATAAAAAAAGTACAGCAGTAAACTACCTACAGATTGAGGTTAGACTGGTCAACCTTGTCCCATGTCACAGTCTTTATTTATTTATTTATTTATTTATTGTTTTTTGACAGAGAGAGAGAGAGAGAGAGAGAGAGAGAGATACAGAGACATAGAGAGAACTGAACTGGGGGAGCTCCCAGTTCAGCACATGGTTCCGCACGGGCCGGGGCCGGGACTCGATCCTCGGTTCCCGGCGCTGCAAAGTGAGCGCTTAACCCACTGAGCCATCCTGGCTTCCCCCACAGTCTTTAAAGGTAGGTGAAAACTGAGAACACGACCATTGGCTTTGGCAATGATAAGGTAATTGTAATATGCAATGTCAATAATGTAGTAATGAATTAATCCAGTTTTCAAAGTTGAATGAAGGAAAAAAACCTGAGGTATCAACATTCTCAAAAGTTACAAAATAAAAGTATATGTGTCTCAGCTAAATGACAGTCACAGAAATTACAGTGAAGAGAATCACACTGTCCAGTAAAAATGAAAGAGAATATAAAACTTAGAAGGGCCTAAATTTATCATTGTTGGTTAATAACAAAATTGAAAAATGGATGCTTGATTCTTCTAATGAAAGGCGGAAAAAATGAAGAGACTACTGAGAAAAACTAAAAGTGCTAATTGGTAGAAATACTTTGCCATTTAGACAGGTCAATTGAAGTCAAAGCCTAAAAGCTAAGGGCCATTTGAAATTAAAGAAAATGTGCACTGCTTATCAGGATGCATACGATGAATTGGATGCACTGTGTTCAGTTTTAACTTTAGAGTAAGGTAAATTTGTACTACAAAATAATATTTCAATAAAATCATAGTATTATTGTGTCAAGTAGATAACACACTGTTGTAATGGATATAATATTTGTATCAGATTCATCATTGCTACTCTCTAATAGGTATTCTGCCTTTTCTAATCAAGGCCATGTAGAAGCCAGGAAAACATCATTAGTGCAATTAAATCAGCTCTTGCCGTGTGTGTGTTATTTAGATGTTCTGTCTGATAAATTCCTATGGAGCCTCAAGAGTTTTATGGGATATTTGCAGGAAAGTGTGTGGCACTGTCCACTGCAATAAACCTTCCCTGTTTTTAGTACCCTTGGGGCCAGTTATAGTTTTACTAAATAGTTTGTGATTATTTTTTTCTACAAAATAAAAAAAATGTTACCACTTAAGTTTTAAAAATTTTGTAACTTGTAAGTTATATTCTTCACTGTGCTAAATCTTATATTTCAGTATAAATATCATGAGAATGAACATGAATTGTATTCTGGAGAAAAGACTGGTGACTCTGTTGTATTACTTCTAAAACATGTTTTTTGAACTACATTTATTTCTACTTATGGAAGGAAATACTGATAAGCCTATTAAGGTTATAAAGAAGTCTATTGAATAGCTCCAAAATCCACACTGATTAATGATAAGAGACAAAGAATTATTCATTGGAACACAATGATTTCAGGTAGCAAAATCAACTTCCTTGGATTTTAAGAAACCATTATCAAAAGTCTGTGCATAGGGCAAAGAAAAGAAATATGTTCTTCAAACCAATTGTATAGTATGTCCCAATTCTAGTTATCCTGCTTCCAGCTTCCCAATACCAACAATCTCCAATCAAAACATAGCTGAAGTCAGAGTCATAAAGTCCTCCCTGAATCCCAGGTCTATAAGTTTAGTGCAATGTTTTCTTCTATGCAATTTATTGTTTCCTTTCTTATTTGGAGGTCTTTAATCCATTTTGAGTTAATTTTGGTATATGGTGAGAGATCGCAGTTCACCTTCAGCCTTTTGCAT
>PVKE010032626.1:0-18374 GCA_004027555.1 Craseonycteris thonglongyai
TTTGAACTAGTTACCCAAATATGCTTGAAACCACAACAAAGGTTTATGTAAACTTTATATTTAAATAATGAAAGTATCTTATGCTTTCTACACTCTTACTATTAATAATTTCTCCTTGATAGTATATATCTGGAGATACTCAGACCTAAGAAGAGAAATGATAGGTATGCTGGGATGGCTCAGCATGTTGAGTGCTTGTCTTGCAGCCTCAGGGTACAAGGATTGAGTCCCAGCCCCAGCCAGAAAAGACCCGTATGCTGAACTGCGGGGTGCTTCCCATGTGAGATCCCCTCCTTCCAACACACACACCAATTAGGTTCCTGCCCTGCACAGCCCCAAGTCTACCTGTGTGGGATGGAAACTATGTTGAAACTAATGATGCTTGGCTGTGGGGACTGCTCTGGGACCTTCTCCTCCTCTCTCTCTCTCTCTCTCTCTCTCTCTCTCTGCCAAACCATAAAATAAATCTTAAGGAAAAAAAAAAAAGAAATATAAACTAGAAAAGGGGAAAGAAACAAACTTTAATGATTTAATATTGTTTATTTTCTCATCAAATGTTTGTATTATTTAAAAAACTAGAGTGCAGCTATCAAAGCACTCCTTAGGTGTTTTTATATTTTGTATTTTAATATGTTTAAACTGCAAAAATCTGTGTATGTGTCTCTGTATGTATGTATATATTTATATCATAGTCATTTTAGAAAGAACAGAACTTTTGTGTTAATCCATTTTAGACTATTGTTCCTACTAAGTAAGCAAGAAATACATCAAATTTAAATTGTAATTTCTCAGGAGTTAAAAGATATTAAAATATTAGGAAAAACAGTTTCATTTATTTTTTTCATAATTTTTTACTACATTCTGAATAATGAGAAGGAATTATACATATATTTATATGTATATATAGAAATATATATATAAGAGAGAGATAAAGGAACAAAAAGAGAGAGATAAAGACAGATGTTTTTATATCTATATATTTATACCTTTAAATATATGAGAGAGAGGAAAAAAATACTAAGCTAGATTATTCTCTAGTGCTTAAAATAGATCCTCAATGAACAAATATTTTAAAACATCAGTATAATATAGATTTCTGGCCATATAAAAAACAAGCAAAAAACATTACTAATAAAGAAGAAATAAAAAAGAGAAATAAAAAGAATTAGTTGTCTGAAGGGTAATAAAGGATCAATAATCATAAAGTGGTAAATATGATTTAGAGAATTAATATTATAATATGTTGCTTAATTTATACTTATATAACAAATAATTTATGCTCAATTTATTGGGAAAAATCAATCAAATAACTAATAATTTGAAATAATTTAATTAGAACCTTTTATGAAACCTTAGGTCTGCTTTCTTTGCCACAGGCTTGACTTTACTTATAGCTTTTACTTAAGGACCAGAATTTGTTTTGGACAAGAATTATAAAAGAGTCTCTTTTATGAAAGATCTTCTGGTGGATTGAAATTCTATCATTTATTTTTTTGTGAAGATTTATAGTGAGGTGTTTGTTTCATCAGAGTTATCGGGGAAAATGAACAGTATAGGTTACACATCCTGAACATACATCTCACCGCTGCAGTGGAGTTGCTTCATTAAAATGGATATCTATGCTGGGACTTGCACTATTTTCTTTAAATAAATCTTTCACTTATCCAGTATTTATATACGTTTTCTACCTAAATGCTAAAGGCCTTGCATACTTAGGGAGAGCTGTTTTGTTGTAAATACACGGGTGATTGAATAGCTAGAAGTCACAGCAGCTGTCCTGTGGAATAAAACATTTCAAGACAGAGAAGCTGCTTACAAGTATATGGCTGTGGGGCCTATACACAAAATATGCCTTTCTAGCATTAGTTTCCAAAACTGGTGAAAGGCAGAATTCAAAAAATAAAAAAGCCCATGCCATGTACAGCAATCTTCTTTGCCACGCATTCAGTTTAAAGAACAGAAATTTTTATGTCCTCGTTAAGAGTTCGTTCAGTATATTACTGTGTTTAGTCAATTAGTTAGTAGGGCTGGATTAAATTCCATCATAGCCAACCAAATATGTATAATAATAAAGGGCTTACTGAAAGCTACAGGGGATGTGTGGTCATTTTTAATAATTGCGCTGAGCAAATAGTTCCCAACACCAGACCATAAACTATATAAGCCCAAAATAATTATTATGTGTAGGATGTCATATTCTCTTGATTCTTATTAGAAGTTTAAATCTTTCTTCACTTTTTATGATAAAATATTTTTATACTTTAGAATTTATGGCTTTAATAAAAATTCCATCCTTTCTTTTCTTAATATTTTTACCTGGAAGAATATAAAGATTGACACTTTAAAAAAGTCATTTAATCCAAAAATGTTGTAGAATTAAGGAATAATTAGTGCACTCCTTCTTGTTGGAAGTCAATACAGTTACAGAAAATAATCTGGACTGTGTGGCTTTCTCTGAATTATTTATTGAACAGTCTAATATAAAAATATTAAAAGTAAAATATTTAGTGTATCTCAAAATAACTTGCTTAAATATACTTTTTTAATTTAAACATTTCAAGTTTGAATTCTGATTAAATAAGCCCTTCTGCAAACACATTTACCTATTTTACCTTTCCCCTAAGCTGTTATTAAGTGATTTTATAGAAATGGAAAATACATGGGTTTATGATAGTGAAATAATTAGAAAGGGAAAATATTCAGAAGAGATTTCAACAGATTGTAGGAACATTAAATGAATATATAGGAGTGGTAACTGATCAAATTAGTTGGCAGAGCTGCATCTTAGGGTATTTACACAGTTTTCTTTAGAGGGGAAGTCAATGATCCTGCCCTAAGTAATGTTGGACAGGCTTTGGGTTTGCAAAGACTAGAAATATCAAAGTTAAGACACGAGGTTGAAAACCAGGAAAATTAATTAAAGTTATAAAAGCAGTTAAACTATCAATTTACCTCTCTCACTTCATAATGAGAATGCCAAAGAGCTATGAATCAACCTTTTTTCTTAAAGAAATTGAGTGCACTGAGGGCAAGGACTTTACTTTCTGACAGCAGGGCAACCAGCTCCAAGAACAGACGTAAAAAATAAACAATGACATTGGACAGACCTGCCTACATATTTAGAGTTCCTCCTATTTTAGTTATCATTCTTAAGTATGAATGAACTGTTCTGGATCAGTAGAAGTTGAAGAAAATGCACAAAATGAAAAAAAAGCAATTTAAAAAATAAAATTTGTGACTGAAAAAAATAGAAATAGTTCCAGTATCAGAATAAAATGTAAATATACTGTTGCTCCAAAAGTCTGCAAGAGACATACAACTATAAATAAGAACAGGGTGTTATAAAGAAAGTAATTGTAAAGCCATAAAAATGTTTAAAAAGATTTATTTTATTGTTTTTGACAGAGACAGAGAAAGACAGAGATAGAGAGAGAGAAAGAGAGAAAGGGGAAGGACCCAGAGCAGTCTCCATAGTTGTATGTCATCAGTTTTCAACATGATTTTGTTCCACACAGGTGGGTGGGGGCCATGTAGGGCAGAAACTGGGCAGGGGGGCTTCAGCATGGGAGGCATGACCCCTTGAGCCAAGGGCTGAACCATGGCACAGGGCAAGAACCAAACTGGGAACTTCCCACATGGAAAGCACACCCTAGTTCAACACATGGGTCCACAAAGGGCCAGGGCTGGGATTTGATCCTCAGACCCCAGGGCTATAAAGCGAGTGCTTAACCCATGGAAGATCCTGGCTTCCTGATAAAAATTTTTAACTAATTATATATGTAAAAACAACCGTAAGTTCATTCTTCAAATTAAATATATATAATTTATATGTAACTTATAAATACATTTAAATTAATTATATATATCACATGAAATTTATTAGATATATATATATATACATATTGTCTAATTATATGTTCTGCATAAATTAATGTGTAAACTTGTAGTTCTAGTTTAATATGTAAAAAGCTTGGAAATGTTGTTCAAACATAATAAGGAAAAAGCTGAATGAACTAAAAATCAATAGTTTTTATTAGACTATCTGAGAAAAAAAGATCGTAAGTCAAAACCTCTCTAGATATCTGAGGAAATAGATGAAGCCAGAGATCAAAACTTGGTTCTTAGAAAAGATCAATAAGATTGATAAACTGGTTTTATTTATAACTTTTAGTCAGACTAAGCAAGGGAAGAAAAAACAAAAAGATAAGAACAGCTTATCAAGATCATAAATTAAAGAAAGGACACACATACAGATTATGTGGTCATAAGAATAATAATAAAGAAATGAAGAACTCATTGCTCACAAAATTGATAACTTAGATAAAATGGACTAATTCCATCAACGATGTAAACTTCAAAGCTCATGAAGGAGATATACGGTACATAATCTGAATAGGCCTATATCTATTAAAACAGTTAACTAATATAACCTTCTAAAAAAGAAAATACCCAGTACCAACAGCTTCACTGAAAAATTTTACCAAACACTAATTAAATAACACCAATTTTCCACAGACTTGGCCAGGAAATATAAAAAAATGACACTCTCACTCATTTTATAAAACCAAAATTAACCCTAAATAAAGAAAGAAAACATATAGACTAATGTCTCTCATAAATGTATATACAAATCCTCAGCAAAATATTAATACATATTGTAACACACAGCAAAGTACTGTAGAGTTGTATACCTGGACACTGTAATTTTTATTAACTAATGTAACCCTAATAAATTTCACAATAAAATAATTAATAATTTAATTTAAAAGTGTTTCAAAATATTTGTATTTCATGACTGAAAGTGATTTGTTTTAGATATGCAAGTCTGGTTCAACATTCAGAGATTATTTAATGTAACTTACAACATAAACAGGCTTAAATTCAGAAATTATACACTGTTAGTCCTCTGTATATACAGGTTCTGCATCTTTGTATTCAACCAACTGCAGACCAAAAAATACTAAGGAAAAATAGATTATTTTATAATTGGATTATCAAAACTCATAAAACTTTACATACAATACTTGAAACAACGTATGCAATTGTAAAAATAAATTAGTTTGGGAAATTGAAGGAATTGTAGACTGTGGCAAGACAAATTAATGATATTATTAATATATGAAACTGTGGGGGCAAGAGGTAAAAGTGTTGACTTCATTTTAAAAATTAAATGGCATTTATAAGAATTAAAGTACAACTGGACAAATAAGGTAACCATTACACAAATATAAGCACTGTTAGTAGAACGTACCCTCAATATGATGTGATGGAGTTGATCAAATTGCTTCCTATGTGGGCAAGAATAAACAAGTTTGATACTATTATAGATATATACTGGAACTGAACAATTACGTAAATGGATGGCAAATGGTGAGAGCTCAGTTTGTCGCTCTTAGAGTGGGTATTTATAGATGAGCAGGTGAGCCTAGAATGATCAATGAGGTAATGGATTAGAGTTGGAGACTCAGCATACACTCATACGGTATTTAAAGTAGTAGAAATGAAGATGTTTACTTATAGAAATACTTAGATATGTGCATATAGATGAATCAGTATACACATATATTTCATTTTATGTGAGCTGAAAGGGCTTAAAAGTGACTGACTCCCTAGTAACAATGAGCATACCTAGTGCCTAGATCTTAGTAAGAGTAAATAATCAAATACATTAAAAAATGGGGATGATGGGGAAGCCGGGATGGCTCAGTGGGTTAAGCGCTCACTTTGCAGCGCTGGGGACCGAGGGTTCGGTCCGGCCCCAGCCCGTGCGGATTCATGTGCTGGGCTGGGGAGTTCCCCCAGTTCAGTTCTCTCTCTGTCTCTGTCTCTGTCTCTGTATCTATCTCTCCCTCTCTCTGTCAATAAAATAAAATAAAAAAATTATTTATTTAAGAAAAAAATGGGGATGAGATTGGGGAGACAAATTTTCCATGTGAAAGAATGTCAAATAATTTACATAGTCTACCCTCGTAAGAATAGGTAGCAGAAATCAAACTTCAACCAACCTAAATGCTGACTGTACATAGTTACATTCCTCCAAGGAGCACCATCAGAAAAGGGAGAAAGAAGAGAACATTTGTGATAGAGAAACCTGAGAATCACTTACCCTCATCAGGTACTCAAGGTCAAAATCAACAATCATAAATCATGTTGTTGATATGTAGTCTGTTGACATAATGTGATAAAAATGACACTATCTCAACGTCCCTCCTCTCCAGTACTCATAATTCCAATATAATTATGAGAAAAATTTCAAACAAATTCTAATAAAGGAACATCCTATAATATATTTGATTAATACTCCATGAAAATGTCAAGGTCCTTAAAAACAAGGAAAGCTACAAAACTATCACAGACCAGAGAAGCCTGACTAAGAAGACATAACAACTAAGTATAAGGCAGTATTCTAGATGGAATCCTGAAACAGAATAAGATATTAGTTAAAAATTAAGAATAACTGAATAAATTATGTACTTTAGTTAATGATAACATATCAATACTGATATATTAATTCTAACAAAATGTACAATACTATTATACAATGTTAATAAGGGGAAATTGGTATAAAATATATAAAAATTCTACATATTTTTTCTATAAATCTAAAATTTAAAAATATTAACTCTGTTTCTTAAAAGTGAAGGAGAGATTAAAAACTTTCTCAGGTATTAAGTACTGAAGAATTTCATTGCCTATAGAACAGCCTCACGAAATATGCTGAAGGTAGTTCTTGAAGTTAAGAAAGTTGATGTAAATTAGAAACTTGCATGAAGTCAGGAAGAAAAATTTAAAAAGAAACAAAAGACAAAAGCAATGAGCAAAAGAAACAAAAAAAACCATAATTGAAAATTCCAATCTAAATATATCAGTAATCACTTTAATCAGTCTGAGAAAGATGAATCCCATATGATCTCACTTATATGTGGAATCTAAAGAACAACAAATAATCAAAACAGAAAAACAAACAAACAAATATGGACACAGATAATAGTTTGGTGGTTGATAGAGGGGCAGAGGGGAGGAGGATGGGCAGGGGATAGGGGGATTCAATTATATGGTGATGGGAGGGAAAAAAAAATATATATATATATTTTTCACTTATATGAACATACCAGTTAAATGACATAGAATGTCAGATAGAATAAAAATAGTATAAACAAACTTCAACTACATGAAGTCAACATGAAAATCTCTTTATATATAAAAACACATTTTAAATATAAAGATATGTTAAAAATACAGAGACAAAAAGATTGAGAAAGATATTGCATGGTAAAATTAATCAAATTAAGCAGAAGTGAGATTAACTTTAAATAAAACTTTCAAAATAAGAAAGAAAATCAGGGATAAAGAGAAATATTACATAATAATAAAGGAAATGATTTTTTTTTTAAGATTTATTTATTGTTTTTTGACAGAGAGAGAGAGAGACAGAGAGAGAGAGAGAGATACAGTCAGAGACAGAGAGAAGGGGGAGGGCCCCGAACAGTCTCCATAGTTGCACATCATTTGTTTTTCCACATAGTTTCATTCCACAGGTGGGAGTGGGGCTGCACAGGGCAGGAACTGGGCTGGGGTCTTGCCCCGATGAGAACTGAACTGGGGGCACTCCCCAGTTCAGCATATGGGTTCGCACAGGCCAGGGCCGGGATTCGATCCTTGGTCCTCAGGGCTGCAAAGTGAGCACCTAACCCACTGAGCCATCCCGGCTTCCCCAGGAATGATTTCTTGAGAAGATATAACAATCCTAAATATGTATACATATAATAACCTGATGTTAAAATACATAGTGCAAAACACTGTTAGAACTGAAAGCAGATGTAGAAACATTCACAGTTATCATTGGAAACTTCAATGCCCTTTGCTCATTAAATTACATATCATACAGGCAAAAAATCAGTAAGGATAAAGATGATCTAACAGCATTCTGAACAATCTTGCTCTATCAGAGAATTTCTTAAGTTTTTGCTATGCACCACTATGGATCCTTATTTAGAATAAAATTCTTAAACGCTTACAAGAAATATGTAAAATTACAATGAGTATCAAATACATTAAAATGTAGTTGGCAAAATATTAAAACATATTTGATATATGGCAATATAAGTGGTTCTTTACTAAAACATTAAATAATATCTAGTAATAAATCTAACAATTATTATAATTTTAAAGACGCAAGGAATATAAAATGTATTTTGAGATATCTATAACAAATTTGATGGAGGTGACCAAGCCTCACATCTCCTGTACAGCCAACACTATTCTGGTCTGCTACTTATTATCAAAATTGAATGTAATGCATAAGATTATTAATTGCAGCTTAGTTAAATAAGGAAAATAGCATTGTTAATATTTCTCATTTGAGTTTACAAATTCCCTAAATTCTATTCATGAACTCCAGGTTAGAAATTCCTGGTCTAAAATCTCTACACTAGCTAAACTTCATCAGACTGAAACTGACTTTGAGAGGTCAGGATATAAAATTTTATATCTTTGACTTTCTAAATCTGGAAGTGCCTAGTGTGCTAATTGGAGTACCCAAGGAAGACTTCATGAGACAGTAGAGGTTATTTATAGGTTTAACTGGTTAATAATATAATGGTTATTAATTGGTATTATTATTTTAAATGTTCTACCAATCTAAAATAAATACTTAGAAATGAGAACTTTTTCATTGACCTGTAAAAAATTATACATGTGGTAAATATAATACTCTTACAGGCTTTAGCAATATATTTAAAGATTTCCATTAGAAGGTCCTCTGTTCTATTTGCCAATGTAGGTTCTCAGAAATCTGAATTTTAAAGTGTTATACTAGCACAGACATGGGGTTATCTTTCAGATTAGCAAAACATTATAATTTATAATTAAATCTTTAGTTTAATGAAACAATTATTTTATTCTGTTGTAGGTATCTAAGGTTTGTCTTATTATTTTATTTTTATCACAGTTAGTTTTTGAGGAATAGAAACTCCAGTTTGAGAAATATTTGTAAGAAAATATATAATTTCTTAGCCTCCTGTGGATAAGCAATATTATATTAAAAGTGCAAAGTTTTGAGGTTTTTGAACCATAGAAAGAAAATATGTTTTTGTAGAGTTCTTGTTAAAGTATTTAATCACAAGAACATTGATTTCTTTAAAGATTTAGCTCTAATGGATGTACCAAATCACTATATTACACTTTGTGGCTTTTGAAATTGTAAAGATGAAAGATGCTTTTTAGACATAAAATACTATTATATAAATATTAGTCACTTTTTATTAAAACTAAGTATAAGTAATTCTTCTAACCTGTTATTTTCCAGTTATTGCTGAAAACCAATTTTGTTCTTTTGTAAGTAGCATTTAATAAGAATAAATGCAAAAGATATTAATATTTCAATGACAGTGTTGTAAATGGGTGAATAAAATTTTAATTTAAAATATATATTAAAGCAACTATTAATCCCTCTTCAATAAAAATTACATATATAAATTTATTATTTTTATTTCTTCATATTTTGAAATAAGTCATCATCCTTGTTATAATTTTAAGTTTATATGTTCACATGAAATTATGTATATAATTTTGATGAACACTTTTGTCTACAAAGACTGTCAAATAGACTACTTTTAAACTAAGCAGATTATTTTGTCACTTAAAAACTGTTCTCGTTGATGATTTCTATCAAGAATAAGAAATCCTTCTTTGGACATAAATGACATCAATGCAAGATTAAGAGATTCTGTAAGATGAATAGTTGCACAGTGTTTAAGTTAGTGTCTTGTAAGCTGCCAAAATCATAGGACGAGAAAGAACAGAAACTAGATGATTTTTAAAATAAGTTAACATGGCATGAATTACAACTGCTCCTGCCTAATGAAGTAGGTAGCTATAGGAATAAGGCCTTTTGAGGCATATGAACAATGCATTTGGGATAGAAAGTTTTCATATGTGTATAGAAAGACCAAGTTCTGCAACTTGAGATTGCCTATTGTGGAAAGAATTTAAGAGTTTTTTGTTTTGTTTTTGTTTTTGTTTTGCTACAGCTCATATTAAGCTGCTACTTATTATTTATAATATAATAATATAATTATTTTACCTGACATGTATTGATATCAAATTAGATGTAATAATTATCTTAATAGCTTTCATACATTGACATTGACTTTCTACAGCAATCCTGTATTATATTTAATAAATTCTCCATTGATACATGAAGAAATTATAGGTTAGAAAATCTAAGGGAAGTAGGTATGGCTCAGAGGGTTAAGTGCTTGTTTTGCACTGTGGGGAATGAGGATCAAATCCTGGCCCCAGCTCACGTGGACCCATATGCTGAACTGGGTGTGCTTTCCCATGCAGGAGGCCCCCAGTTCAGTTCTCAGCCTCCAGTTTGGCCCCTGACCTGGGGAGGCATGTCTCCCATTTGGGAGGTGTCAAGCCCATTTACCACCCTGTGTTCCCCACCTGTGTGGAATGAAACCATTATGAAAACTGATGACATATAAACATGGAGATTGCTCTGGGCCCTCCACCTTCTCTCTGTCTCTCTGTCTCTGTCAAAAATGAAATAAATCTTTAAAGAATATATAATTAAATATTTCTTGATGTCAATTTTTTCTTATACCCTGAATCCAATAAATTAACCAAAACCTTACAAATATTAATATATCTAGAAACTGCTACTTCTCACAACTTCTGCTACTATAGCTGTGGCTCAAACTACAGTTAACTTTATTGGGGGTGACATTGGTTGGTATAATAAAAATTAAATAGGTTCCAAGCGTACAATTATACATTACATCATCTAAGTATTGCACTGTGTGCTCACCACCCAGAGTCAGTTCTTTTTTCATCATCATATATTTGATGCCCTCTCCTTCCTCCTTGAGTCCCCTCCTCCCCTTACCCGCAGGTAATCACTAAACTATTGACTGTGTCCATGAGTTTTTGTTTCTTTGTTACCTTCAGTTTTATATTTCACGTTTAAGTGAAAGCATACGTTCATAATTTTTTTTCTGACTTATTTTGCTTCACACTTTTATTGATTAAAGTTTAGACACTTAGAATAGGTCCTAGTTTCCTTGTCATTGAGATTTTTCTCCTTCTCATACCCTCAGATGATCTATTCTCTTTATAGTAACACCATGAACTAAATGTTTGTGTCCTTCCAAAATGTATATATTGAAGCCTTAATTTCCAATGTGATGGTATTTGCAGGTGGTGTCTTTGGGAGATAATTAAGTTTAAAAAAAGTCATGAGGATACGGTCCTTATGATAGAATTAATGTTCTTCTAAGAAGAGGAAGAGACCCAAAATCTCTCTCTCTATCATGTGAGAAGGTGACCATTTGTAAACAAAAAAGAGAGTGTTATACTGGATCTCTCACCTTGAACTGTGAGAAATACACATTTGTTGTTTAAACAGTTCAGTTTGTTGTATTTTATTATAGAAGCTGGAACTTACTAAAACAATAGCTGGAGTAATTTAAAAACTTTTAGATAAAAAATTAAGTTAAATCCAATATCCAAAGTTCTTATCATGGTTCATGTCCCAAACGATGATTGTTGGTTGCCACTCTGACTTCCTCACCCTCTTCCCATCTCCCATAGTAATCATTCTATACCAGCTTCATGTGCCTTCTTGCTTTTCTTCCTATCTGCCTTTCATTTTCTACCTTAATGAATAAAGTGTTTGTTTTTATATTACTGTATTCTTCCATCTGGTCACTAATACTAAGGACTTAATATGTTTTATTCATTGCAGTGATCTCTGCTCTTAGAATAGTGTCTTACATTGTGGTTTCCTAATAAATAATTTTTTAATGAATAAATAAAATTTCACTCAGATCAGCTGGTACATTACATAGCCCAATTTTGTTACTATATCTTCTGGTTTATAATCATACATGATTCTGAATTTATATTTTTTCTCTGTAGGTCTAAATAGCTCACAAATATTTCTTTTTTTTTTCTACTAGCCTATGAGTAAAATAAAACAAAAGACATATTTGATAAATCTCATTAGATATTAGCTCAGATATTGCAGTTTTTCCAGAATGGTTAAGTCCAAGTGTTTTTATTTGTTGTTGTTGTTTATTTTACTGTTTGTTGGTTTTTGCTTTTATTTCATTATTAGTTTCAGTTGTACAAAACAACATAGTGACTAGACATTTATATACCTCACAAAGTGATAGCTCCAATAAGTCTATTACCTAGCTGATACATATAGTTATTAATATCATTGACTATGTTCCCTATGCTGTACTTTATATCCCCTGCCAATTTTTTTAGATTATAGTTGACATTCAATATTACTTTATATTAGTTTTGTGTTCATAGTGTAGTGGTTAGACTTATATATGTTTTATGAAGTGCTTCCCCCAGTTAATCTAGTACCCCCTGACACTATACATAGTTTTTACAATAATTGTTACTATGTTCTCCATACTCTACTCTTCTATCTGGTCACTTACTCTAGGGACTTAAAGTTTTTATTCATTTAAGTATTCATCCCCATGACTAAGTGCAAGTGTTCTTAATATGGTAAGTCTGAATGAGACAATGTAACTGAAAATGTTATAAATAAAGGCAGTTATAAAAAGAACCAAAGTAATAATATAAGTGAACTATTTACAGATCTAATTACCAAGTATTCTGGGTATCATTGTAACCACTTTTAATATCAATTACACTAGCTTGTGAATAGCAAGGATATAAACTGGAGTGAGATGAGAAAAATGGAAGTCTTAATCATACATGTGGACTTCATTGTAGTCTTTTCTCTAATCTTCATTGAATTGGCCTTTTCCCTCTACTGTATATTGTTCCTGGGAGAAAAGTGCACTGTTTCATTACTTATCAAGCCTCTGTGACATTACCCCATCCACGTTTCTAATTACAAGAGGCAGGAGTCATTATCACTATTGTATTAATATGCCTCCTGTTGCTTTTACTCTTTATCTACCTTTTGTTGTTGTTATTGTTTCTTTGTTAGTTTTTGTTGTTGTTGTTTTTTTACTCACATAAATGTGTATTACATTGCATGGCATAGTTGAGTGAGATATGCCTACGCAGCAAATTTCTTCTTCCATCTGTTGTGTTTTGTGGACCTATTTTTTAAATTTCCTACATCTTACTACTTTTTGTGGTAGACTATGAATCTTTTGTACTTAGTTTTCATTTTGTTCTTTGCATTTCCTTCTTTCAAGTCATCTTTCCCCCTTTGATTGTTTTACCCTAAGGACAGAGCTAAAATGTAGGTACCAGTTCTCAAAGGCAAGGATTTTCAAACTTTTTAAAAATACATTTAGCATATATAAATATAGATAATTTTGTATTTCTTTATGCATGTACATATTAGCAAAACTAATACATACAACTGAAAAAATCTTTCATGAAAGACTAACTTTACTCATATAATCCCCTATTTCTCTTTCCCCCCTCTCCTCTCTCCTTTTCCTTCTCTTCCTCCTTTCCTTTAGAAAGATATTCTCAAGAGTAAAAATAGATTGCTTTCTTTCAAGGCCTCTTTGTTCCAAGAACCAACCCTTATCCTATATTAATGGTTTTAAATAAGAATTAATGCTTAATTCCTACGAGAAGAAAACTCCACTTAAATATTCTTTAAACTTTTTCCTTAAAAATTTTCTTGACTTGATAAGTAGCATTATCTTTATTATTGGTGTTGTTTTTTAATATATTTTTATTTATTTATTTATTTTTGACAGAGAGAGAGAGAGAGAGAGAGAGAGAGATACAGAGACAGAGAGAGAACTGAACTGGGGGAGCTCCCAGTTCAGCATATGATTCTGCACGGGCCGGGGCCGGGACTCGATCCTCGGTCCCCGGCGCTGCAAAGTGAGCACTTAACCCACTGAGCCATCCCGGCTTCCCTGTTAATTGTTTTTTAATTGTTAATATCTATTTACTCCAAGTAGCCAGGTAATAAAATCTCAGTTTAGTGAATCCATAAAAGTTATTTTAAAGCATATTTCATGTAAACCTTTGAACTTCCATATTCTCCTTCATCACTGCTATGCATCAGATCGGATCACAAATGAGGTCTTATTTGTGAAATCTTCTATGATATTCCAAGATTAAATATGGATTTCATTAGTAAACAGTATTCATCCCCAAATAAATCAATGCCTCCAATATGATTTTAGTCTAAACTTCAGATTTAGGAATTTAGTAAGCTTTTTCTTCATTAAAAAGAAATATATTTAAGAACACACTCCTTGTTAGTGGAATCTAAAAGGACAATAGAGCAGTTGCCAGATGGTAAATTATTTCAAACCAATATATCTCTTATAACAACGCCCTTGTATGTAAAGGGTGTCCCAAAATTCATGCAAGGAGTAATTTTGATAGAAAACACAGGTTTATAATTAAAAATTGTAAATTTTCATTGCTCAACTATAAAAACGCAGTGTTCTTTCATGTAGCACTCCATTTTTAATAACCCTGAACTGTCAGCTGTCACGCTGTCTTTCTTTTTTTTCCGTTGGCAACACTTTACTGCAAAATGATGCAAAATTCAAATCTTGCGTGAATTTTGGGACACCCTTATATGCTGGTATTTGTGATAAAATTTGGTAAATATTTTTGAAAACTATTTTCCTGTCCCCTCCTCTCTGATTAGAAAAATTGGTAAAATGTTAGTCAGAAGGCTGTCAACTTGCTGTAATAGAGAATACAAATTATAGTCCCAAGATTTTACCTATGGCGTTAGTCCGATCCATAATTCTTTTAATTTCCAATGAAATTTAATTTTTCATGTACTGACACTGATGGATGGTGGTTATTTTTAGAGCCAGTGCTGTAACAACAAGTCACCAATGTTAGAAGTGCCCTGGCTAACATGGTGGCTGTTAAGAGCTTTGATTGAGATTGTTCCTGACGTGGGTCAGGCAGAGCAGTAGACTGGGTCATGCTGTTCTGGCAGCTGGCCTCTTTCTTGCCCTTGTGCTCTAAAGAAATATGAACCTAATTTGTATCATGCAGCATTGTATTGGTAATCATTTCTAATGGAGTGTGGTTACAAGATGTTGCAGAAACATATATATCATTCCACCCTGGTAATATATCTTCTTTGCATAGAGCAAACAGTGCCCTATTTAATGAGAATGGCCACATTTATCTTGATCTGCCTGAGGTGTTAAACTTTACATGGTTGATGAACTGATTTCCTAAACAAAAAGCAGTAGAATGCTAAAGCATGTTGGAACACAAACAATGATTTCAACTTATATAAGAATTGAATGTTATTGGCCTTTCAAAAATTATTTAGATAAGTACCTAGCTGTTCAAAGAACAAATGCTTTTATTATATTTTCATTTACTGTTTCTTAAAGACAGTTAAATATTAATGATACCTGTAGTTAAGCAGAAAAAGTATAATAAAAGCTGCTATACTACTTTCTTCAAAGTGGAACTTATAAGTATTATAATTAGTTTTCCCTATTCAGACTAAAAAAGAGACAATGAGACAGATGGTAAATGCAATCTAATCCTGTGGCACAGACAATCACTTACTTAACACCCAGTCTCTTCCTTCTCTATAGAAACACAGCAATGTGTTAGCTAAAAAACAGGAAAGAAAAATAAAAAAGAAAATGTATTTTGCAGGTTTTGTTGCCACTAGGAGTGAATGAAGTGTAAATGAAAGACATTAATTAAAGCTTATGAGAACATTTCTGAAAGAAGCCCTGATTAAGCTAGCAAGTCCTTTAGTTTTCTCATTTTTCTCCTCACTCCAGCTTTCTTGACCCCAAAAGTAATGTGTAAGTCTTCATAAGCGGATAAGCATCTTGTGACAGTGAAGTGACCACAAGTAAGAAATTCATATACTGATGATGGTTTGGCAGAGAAACGAAAGAGCTGTCATAGACTGACTTCCTCCTGATTTTATTTTACGATAAAACACTACTACCTGTGTAAACCATTGTTACTAACAATCATCTTACTAGAAGTAGAATTTCATTTCCTATATAACATAATTCTAGGTTCTATGAATGGGAGATTTTTCCTCTTATTGTAGGATTGCCTTGTTGGCATTAAATTTTCTCAGAGAATTGTCCAGACTTACCATGACTAGGGAGACTATGTTTTCAGGCAGGGATGTGGCCTCCACGTGCCCTGCTCCAGGTACCAATCACTGGCTACCTTCTCCCTGTAGATAATTATGTATTAACAATCTATATGTTTGTTTAGTAATTCCTTGTCTGTTGTTAAATTTCTATGATGTGATTGAATATCATTAAGGTCTAAGGTGGAAGGTATTTCACAATCTCTCTTTTACACATGAAAATTATGGAATCAGTGGAAATTTTGGCTAAGAAACGAAACATCGGCTTTCTTTGTAGCAGGGAACAGTAACTGGGCCAAACAAAGATCACTTCTCGGGAGGGACAACTGTACAAAACACTTTGGAACCTTTGATTCCAACTCAATTATTTTGTTTCTTGCTTATTTCATTTGCATTATCTATGTTAAAAACTAATAATCCCTTAGGGCAGGATTATATACATGGTACTACATCTATGATTACACGTGCCCTCAGGAAAATGATCTCTTAATTTTTTTAACATTTTTTTGCATATTTAGAAAAAAGAATTTTATATTAGAGAATATGTGGATTCAAACATTTTTTTAGTATGCCAGGCAGTGTAGTTTGTGAATATCCCTAAATCATCCCACAAAATATAATAAACAAAATAAAGAGATGATTACAGCCAACTTGTGCAATAAAACTAAGTGACACAGTAACTTTATGAGCCCCACAGTACATGCAGAGGAGTCCAAATTACTGATAGCAATGATATTAGGAAAGTATTGTAAAAAATATATATATATCTGATGGCCTCACCATAACCTTAATAAAAATGTCCAAAATCTCACGAGGAATATTGTAAAACACCTCTGAAAGACACAAAAGTAGTTTAAGCAAATAAAAAGAAATATTATGTTCTTGTGTAAGAAAATTCAATACCATAAAAAAATGTTATCCTTCTGAAGTTAACTTAATGCAAAAATAAATAAAAATACCATCTAGTGTTTGTTTTTATTTATTGGTCAGCTTGTTTTGCTTGAATCAAAAAAGTTCTTATAACAATTAGTTTGGAGAACAAGTCAAAAGAGTAGCCATAAAAACCTTGCAGGAAAAAAACAACACCACAAAAAAAAACGAGCAATGAAGTGTGAGCTATATTTTCCAAGTATTCAAACACATTTAAAACTGTTGGAGTTGGGGAAGCCGGGATGGCTCAGTGTGTTGGGCGCTTGCCTTGCAGCCCCCGGAACCGGGGATTGAATCCTGGCCCCGGCCTGTGCAGACCCACGTGCTGAACTGGGGAGTGTCCCCAGTTTGGTTCTCACCAGGGAGGGACCCCGGCCCAGCTCTTGCCCTGTGCAGCCCCGCCCACCCGTGGAGTGAAACTGTGTGGATAAACCAATGATGTGCAACTGTGGAGACTGTTCTGGGCCCTCCCCTTTCTCTCTGTCTCTGACTCTGTATCTCTCTCTCTCTCTCTCTCTCTCTCTCTCTGTCAAAAACAATAAATAAATCTTTAAAAAAAAAAACTGTTGGAGAAGAAAAACCATTTTACTTCTACCCTTAAGTTCTTCTATATGGTCTAATAATTAAATTAATATGAAACAGATGAACAGGAAGGAATAAGCAAATTTATTATATATGTACATATACGTATTCATATATTTGTTACCACTCTTCCTTCCATCTTCTCCTTTTAGAGATTACTTTATGGTATTAATGAACTGCTGTTATTATTTTTTTTTTTTAGGTGAACTAAATAAAGATTTTAAAAGTAAATGTCAACTATGTAAGAATAAAATAGAAGAAAGAATGGACTTTGCTTTAAAATTATCCTGGAGAGGGGCATATTATAAAGACTATAGATGCATCAAGATGGATGATGAGTTTATAAATTTTGAAGTTAAGTGCTGAGTACTTACTTAAAAGTTCATAGTATTGTTTTCTCTACTTTTGTGATATTTGGATTTTTCCCCAAGAAAAGGTTTTATAAACTTCTATGAATTAGAAAAAAATTCTTGGTACTATATCTATAATGCTATCATATCTTAGTTATACAAAAATGTGGTTGTTGTGGAATTCATATGACCAAGTCCAATATCCATAATTGTTAAAGTGAAAATATGCATCTTATTTAACTGAGAAAATGGAAACTCAAACCAGAAAAATCTCAATATTTCTCCACTAATTATACTTAATTTAATACATTTCTTGCTATATGTTCAGTCTCCCTTTGTGTTAATCATGATGCTAAACTCCTTTTTTCTTTTATTTGCACTAACATTTCTATTTCTTTGATTAATTTTATATGTTCATTTTTTTTTTTTTTTTTTTT
>PVKE010032627.1:0-18373 GCA_004027555.1 Craseonycteris thonglongyai
TATTTTATGTGTGGCCCAAGACACTTCTTCCAGTGTGGCCCAGGGAAGCCAAAAGGTTGGACACCCTTGATCTTGATGGCATCTTTAGCTAAAAACTATATAATCCATAATCAAAACCCTACACACATTTGTGCGCATGTGCATGCATGCATGTTTTGAGGGAGATGATTTTTGAACAGTATTTTCAAATAGTGTTCAAATTATCTGTTTTATAATCTGTAGCACATTATAAAGTATATTCATCAAGCATTACCTTTATTTTGACCGGTGAGGTATAATCACATGCTTTTTACTTTACATTCAGGATCCTTATTAATCTGACCTTACTCTGTTTATCCAATGGAAGGAGGAACGGGTTTAAAGATGGGAGAACATTAGATATATCATTGGGATCAAGAATAGGGCTGAACTGGGTGGGGCTCAGGACTCAGTACAGAGGATTTATACTGGGTATAGTGATAGAGGAAAATAGGGATTAAAAAAGGAGAGGAATCTGGAAGTTAATCTAAAGAAAGGGTCTGCTGTCTGGAACTATTGGTCTACTGTCCAGAACTATTATGATAACTTGGACCAGAGTTTTTTGAACTGTAGATTTTGATCCATTCATAGGTTATGAAATCAGTTTAGTGTATCTACACAAATACTTAAAAAAAAAAAAAGGGAATAAAATTGAAAAGTGTAAGAGAGCATCATGTAAGTAAGGGTAAGTATTGTGTTATGAAATTTTGTTAATATGTACTGGGTTGCAATGAAACTTATTTTCTTTTTGTGGGTTGCTATGAAAACTATTTGAAAAACACTGGATTCTACCACTTAGAAATACCCTCCCACATGCAGAAGACAAATTCAAATAAAACTAGAGCAGGTGAATGAAGAAACCTTTATTAAATAAATATAGAAATGATGGTAGATCCTACTTTGAAGGTTTATACATCCTAGACATTTGAAGATATGTAAATTTATGAAAGATAAATTGTAGTATGCTTTCTTATCTAAAAGAGATACAGTGATGCCTTGGAATTTGAACTTAATCCATCTCAGAACCCAGTTCGAGTTCCAAGACAAGTTTTCCCCTTTTAAATAATAGAAACAAGATTAATTTGTTCCTGAGTGCCACAAACTCGAATTTTCAAAATGATTTTATCAGTAAATACACTGGATTTAAAGTAAAATATTAATTTTATTAATATTAAAGTAAAATATTAACAAGTAGTAATAACTCAAGATACAGCTTCGGACAATGACTTAGGTAACAAAGCGTAGGGGTGGCCAGAAACGTATGCATAACCCAAAAAGTATGAGAGGTAACTATAACAACGGCTTGGTTGTACATTATAATGTGGTGGGATGCTGCCTATACAATCTGTGTTAGACCAGTTCCCCCAAACCTCTCGAAGTATATCACGAACAATGAGTGGGTGTTCAGATAAAGCTAAGGGCCATACAGTCGATATGTCCCATGTGAACAACATGTTGGTATTCAGCTTCTGAGACAAAATTTGCTTGATTTTTTCATTCGGATTCCAAGTTTGAGATTTGGGGTGTTTGGATTCCAAGGTATCACTGTATTGAAAACATTTTTTATTTCATTTAGTGATCTAGTTTCTCTACATCAGATTATGTCCAACCTCCAGCCCAGGATGGCTTCAAATGAAACCCAACACAAATTCTTAAAACATGAGATTTTTTAGCTCATCAGCTATTGTTAGTGTTAGTGTATTTTATGTGTGCCCAAGACAATTACTTCAATGTGGCCCAGGGAAGCCAAAAGGTTGGACACCGCTGCTTTATGTGGTCCTATGGGTTTATATTTTAGTAACTTTATATAGATGGTATTAGGGGGGGTATTTCTTTTTCATAGGTCTGAAGTTACCCTTCCTCTTGTTACCTTCGTCTGTGGGCCAACACTTCCATTAAGATCAGCTGGGACATTCCTACTTAGTTCCAAAGTTTGGGTACAAGAATTTTGAGGCAAGATGTTCACATTGAGGGTTCTTACTGATGGAGTTACGTGCTTTCTTTGGATCAGAACAGCCCCAGTTGGCTAAATGTGGGGTGTAGGGTGAGAGATCTATTCTTTTAGGTGACAATATTTTGAGGAAGATGGAGTTTAATATATTTTTTTAAACTTCTACACATTAAGAAAATTATAGTATAATCTTTATATATCTGAAAGTTAAAAAGTTTTATTTGCACCCCAAACTAGAGGATATTATTTTAGATATCAGAATGTTATTGTAAGAGTGATAATACACATGCGTAAAGCTATTAAAGACAGCCAGTTATTTAACTGTGTAATTATAAACATGTCTAAAATGATAGATTAGGTTGTAGTCTCAAACTAATAAAAAGGTAGGAGGCTTAATATAATAAATTGGTAACTGATTTCAATGTAATATATTTTAATAGAGGTATTTAACGTATGAGAATTGAAGTACTTAATTTTTGTACATTGATACATAAATCAGTATTAATCTAATTGTATTGATTTTTAGTTAATTTCTATCAAGCCTTGATTTTATTCAAAGGAATTCTGTACAAATCTTAAAGCTTTCTAAAATTTCAACAGTAAGAATGAATATCTTTTTGAAACTCATTTTTAAAAGTATGAATTGTGTTTTCACATATTTAAAAAATTACTTTTAAGGAACGCTTTTTAAAATGTAAATGTTCTTATTTTTAGGCTGATCTTATAAATGAACTATATCAAGGCAAGCTGAAGGACTACGTGAGATGTCTGGAATGTGGTTATGAGGGCTGGAGAATCGACACATATCTTGATATTCCATTGGTCATCCGCCCTTATGGGTCCAGTCAAGCATTTGCTAGTGTGGTGTGTACCTTTCTGCTGACTGCTTGTGTATCCATACACAGAATGCATAATAGCACAGTGGTATAATCTGTCATAAGGTAAGTATCATCCTAGATACACCTTCTTGGGTTGTTAGTCATTCCTGCATTTAAACTAGCAAGATCTGGAAGATTTTTTACCCTTCAGTGAGTCCTAATAGTGCATTTATAAGAGGGAAAAGTGAATGCATATGTACTGCCTCATGGCTCAGTATTTTATTCTTTCTTATAGGAGACTAGATTATTTTACTTTCTTAATTTTTTACCTTTCAACAATCTGTTCTATAAGTGCTATTTCTGTGACTTTTTTTTATTCCATTGGAAAGTATGTTTTGTTCTGTTCCATACACTTCTAAAATTGGAAAAAGAATCTTTGATTTTATGATAAACAGAGTCCACATTCTTAAAGGAGCATCCATATTCTAAAATTTAATTTAAAACCATGCATTGTATAAGCTGATAATTTGAAGAATCAGAACTATAAATAGTTTATTTATATATTAAATATCTAAATGGGAGATTATCTAAGATTTTCTTTCTATTATCCATGTATTAATTGCTTTTTGGTGATTTTATTTTTGTACTTTATTCTTATATATGTGTGTTTACTTATTCAAGAGGAGAGTCCTAGAAGGAGTTAAGTTGGTATTTACAATGAGAGTGTTCAGAAACATTTAATTTGAACCTATTATGAACCAGGGGAATCATTCAGAAACATTTATTTTGTAGCTATTATGAGCCAGGGGAAACTTTTTAACTAAGAGATCTATAAAGTAGAACTCCATCATGATGTTACTTTGGGTCTGTTAATAAGCTGATAATGGCTTGCAGCTAAAATTAGTGTTTTTAAAGCTAGAATGTTCTTTATCGTCTAAAGTAGTGCTACAAGTATGGTTTAGTCCTCTGGTCTCTAAGACAATTGATTCCCTTTGCTTTTTTCTCCTACTTTTATGTTGCTATCGGAAAATAATCAGCAAGAAGTTACGGAATCAATCAGTGGACTCTAAAATAAAAGACCTTTTCTGCATAGTGGAACATCAAGGCTCCTTTTCTTCACTATTTTCAGTCTACTTCCTAAATAGATTTGAAAAGTTTTGTTAAGTGCTTGATAGTACCCTCTGTAAACTGCCATTCTAGGTATATGAGATTGGCCATGTTTTGAGTGGCTATTTTTGTTTCTCTTTGTTTTGTTTTTATTTTGGCAGTTTAAGGTAGATGTTAAATACTGAACAACCATTGAAAGTTGGGTAACACTTGTCTTTTAATTATTTATTTCTAACTCATTTTTTAGATATTAGCATTTCTTAAGCAAAATATACTGGGAAATATTTGGTAGACCCAAGTGATAGATCGTTTTTTCTATTTTGTTTATGAAAGTATTTTTTATGAAGGATTTTTTAGGTACACATTCCATGTTGTTTTTTTACATATTAATTGGATGTTGAGAAAGCTAGTTTTATTTGTGTCATTATGTTGCAATGTTATATTTGAGTATTCAGCTAATATAATTGCTTAGCTAAATCTTTGTCATTATTTACTCACCTGCTGAATTGCCACCACTCTCTTTAGTACATTGTAGACACAGCAGCAAAGTGATTGGAGGATACTTTCGGAGAAGTGGAAGAAGTCATATTTGTAAATGGAATTCTCCAAAGATAGTATCCTCTATTGGTGGTGGTAGTAGTGGTGGTGGTAATTCAGTGGGCATTGGAAGTTACAGCTATGAGGCAGTATGTGAGCAGATTTATAACACACATGCGCTAATAGGGCTTGAAGAAGGCAATTTAAAACTTCCTAGACTTTGCTGGAATCTCTTGAGGGAAATAACAGCAGGTGAAACGACCCAAGATAGGGGTTCTAAGGAGGATACTACCTTCAGAGAACTTTATTTAGAGGTAAGTGATTTTCCATTATTTTCTGAATTTAAAACCTATCTAACCTACACTTCTTAATCCACAGAAATTATCACAAAGCATCTAAAATTAGTTTTATATCACTGCTTGCTATTGTGTATTTTGTTAATTTTGTGTATTTTATGTGTTTTGAAAAGAATTTGGTATGAACGTGGATTGTAAAACTCTAGTTAACATTTCATTCAGGCTATATATAATATTTGTTCTTAATTTGAATGAATTCTTTACGTTTATTTTCCTACTTTTAATTATAGATTGTTATTTTTTTTCTTATTGGCTATATACACACACAAGTACAAATGCACACAAATATACACACACACATATACATACATATGCATACCACATTGACAGTTATATGTTTTCTTTATTGTATGTTCTGTTCAGTGAACCACAACATTATAGATACGTGTATTCAGTGAGGTAACATAATGCCTGTGTTTAATTTCAAACCGTTAACTGTAAGGTTCTGTTAAAAACTGAAGTTTGGGGTTGTTTTTAAACCATCTGAAACATCCAATTTCTGGAGTTGTTTTATCTTCATGTTCAAATAAATTACTTGGGAATAATATTTAAGATTAAAATATGAATAGACTTAGGACTTAGCTAATTTATCCTTAAAACACAGTCCGTTTTTATGGTCATTTTCAGCATGATGAATAGAGTACTATCTTTTTAATGATTGCTAGTAATTGCCTACAATTTTTTTTAAAGCTTCTCATCATAATATTCTCCATATTGAATTGTTTTTTTAGTTATTATAACTATGATATTTATTAAATTTCTGCTCTTAATTTTACCTGGCCAAATAGAGAATCAGTATTTAAGGGCTCTTCTGCCATTCTCTTGTCTCAGAATGAGTTCTGTTCAATATTAGTCTCCAACGGGATTTAATAGACATGCAAGAGAAGGCTACCTTGATTAAATAAATTTTGAAAACTGTGAAACTATAATCCCCTTTGGGAATTTCACAATGTGTATTATATTTTAAATGCTCTAAGGATTCCTATAGTAATTTGTTTAACTGTGTTTAACCTAGCATTGACTTTCTCTGTGGGACATCTCTTAGTATTTAAAGGGATACATGGATTCAAAGGAACATATTTTGAAAAGTACTGCTTTAGATTAAGGTGATTTAAGGACTGTTTCTACTTTGTTACATTAACATTTATGTCTTTTGGGTGTTAGAGGGGGGTAAGAATGCTGAAATATGTTTTGTTTTTCTATTTTTATACATTTTGTTATTAATCCTAAAAAACTAATACCAGATAAATATTACTTGTATCAGTGTTTTAAAAGATTTGTTCTTAATGATTTATTAGGTAATTGGAACCTTTTTTTTGTACTGATTAGAGCTGTTTATATAAAACCAATCTTGCTGAATTTCATAATCAAAAACAACCTTGAATCTGCTTATTGCCAAGTACATTTGAGAATGTATTATTGTAAGGAGATTATCCTAAATACATTCTAATGATACATAAAATAAACTTTTTTTTGTTGTTAATTAAGCATATTTCATAAACTGAGCAAAAACAAGGGAGTCTCATATATTTGACATTAACTAGGGAAATGCTTGTCTACTTAACAGTAAAGTTTTAGGCACTATCTTTAATGGGTACCTTTTGTCATTTAATGTACTTACTGAGTTGCCTGTTCTATGATGGGTACTGTTCTAGACCATTTTCTACTAGGATGCTTTTAACTGGGTAAGTACATTTAAATATCTGTTTACTATGACAAAATGTGAAGTCTGAAATTGGATTTAGCTATATAGTTCCATGTAGTGCCTTTGGAAAGATCAGATGATGTAAAAGAGTTTTGTTCCTTAAGTAAAATAGTTTAATGATTAATTTTTTGAATGGAAAATTGCTAAATTCATAAATATTTATAAAATAATAAGCATTTCAAGTGTTTAGTGTATATAAGTTTTATCGTAATTCTTACCCTGATTTATCAGGTGATTTGGCTAGCTTAGTCATATAACTCATTTGGTTGATGGAATGGACCAAATTTGCCCAAATGTGTACACATCACACAGACTCTACCCTAATTTTTCCAGAAATATGTGTGGTTGAATATATTGGGAAGCAGTTTAAAAAGTGGGAACTTCTACTTTCAGGAAGATGGAATAAATGTACAGTGCCCAATTCCTCTTGCTAAAACAATTGAATATATTGAACATTATACATAAAATAAACATTACAAAGAAGATTCTGAAAGGCAGAGAAAAGGCATAAAGACTGGGACCTCAGGACTCAAGGAATGACATGGGTTGAGTTCCTTGGGTTTTCTTTTTGCCTAATATATCCCAAACTGGGAACTAAAGACATTGGCAGCCTGGAAACAATAACAAGCACAGGTTGAAACACCTGCTATCTCTATAATCAAAAGACCAGGAAAGGGACAGCCTAGCAAGGCAGAAAACTTTTATGTAATAACTGCTCTGTTCTAGTTGAATACTGCAGAAAGACTTTGGCCCCTGCCCCAATTCATGCCAGCCAAAACTGAGTTGGGGTCCTAAAATTCCACTTTCAGCAAGTTGTAACAAGGTTCTCCAACCCCCCAACCAGGGTAATTTCAGAGAAAGCTGAGTAAGGAGACAGAAGTATCATCTCTGCTGGGTAGTAACCAACCTCCCCACTGCCATTCTCCTGTTACCCTGGTTCACTGTCATTAGAGACTACATGAGAAGCCTGCCTTCTACCCTTACCTGACAGAAAGCAAGTACAGTGTTCCCTCGCCACTTCGCGCTTCATGTTTTGCGGCTTCAGTGCTTCGCGGGTTTTTCCAAAATATTCATCAAAAAATAAAAATGAAAAAATGCAACCATGTCGGCAGCCACATTGCAGAAAGGAGCGTTGTTTCATGTTGATGCGCGCGAGAGAGAAGGATCCCTGCATGTCAAACAAAGAGATGAGTTGACTCAGAGTACATCCCACGGGCTCTCATAAAGGCGCGTGATTGGTTTCCGGTGCGACATAGACCCATGAGAAAATTCCTAGGGGCAAATCCTACTTCGCGGTTTTTCAGCTTTCGCGGAAGGTTCTGGTCCCCATTGACCGCGAAAAACGAGGGATCACTGTACTCCTTACTTTCCCCACTGGATGATGCCTCATAGAAAGTCAGCATTTTGACTACCTCCCAATGGTAAAGAGCCTAGCCCCCTCCCACCTGTAGTGTTAGTGGAGGCCACAAGGGGGGGCCATAGTGAGACACTCTGCCTCTCACCACCAGGGTAATATTAGCAAAGGCCAATTGAGCATCCAGAATCCCTGCCCTGCCCAGCACTATTGAAGATGCCCTCCCCACCTCAGGTGTCAACAGAGGCCAAGTGGGAAACATAGGCTTCTACTTAATACCTGGCAGTCTCCCCCTTCCTCACCTGGAGTAATGTCAAAGCAACTACGTAGCTAAACCAAATTTAAATAGGGTCCAGGATTTCATAACATAATCCCCCAGCTGCCTAGGTTTCAATAAAAAAATCTCTACGTACTAAGAACCAGGAAAGTTATTTTGAATGAAAGAAGAAACATTCAGTAGACACAAATACTGAAATGACATTAGAATTATCTGACAAGTATTTTAAAGCAGACATCATAAATATTTCAGTGAGAGATTCCAAACCCACTTTAAACAAACGAAAAGCTAGGAAGTCTCAGGGAAGAAGTAGCAGATACAAGGTAAAATGAAATGGGAATTTAGAACTGGAAAATATAATAAAAAGAAAAAACAATGGATAGGCTTAACAGCAGAATGGAGGACACAGTGGAAAGAATTAGTGAACAAACTTGAAGATAGTACAATAGAAATTGCCCAATCTAAACAGCAGAGAAAAAATAGACTGGGGTTAATAAAGTTCCTCAGGGACATATAAGACTGTAACAAAAGATAGGACATTTGTGTTAGTGGAGTACTGGAAGGAGAGGAAAAAGAAGGCAGGGCTGGAAATATACTTGAAGAAATAATGGCTGAAAACTTCCCAAATTTAGCAAAGGGCATAATTCTACAAATCTATGAAGCTGAGCAAACCTCAAACAGGATAAGCCAATAGAACTCTATAGCAAGTCCAAGTATAGCCAAAATACTGAAAACTACAAAGAAAATATCTTAAAAGCAGGAAGTGACAAAAGGTACTTTTTCTTAGAGGAGAAAAGCACTCTGATTTTTCATACGGTAAGCAGATTTGTCATCAAAAGCTATGGAGACCAGAGGGAATTGGCACATTTTTTAGGTGTTGAAAGGCAAGAACTATAAGCTAGAGTCTTATACGCAGGGAAAATATTCTTTGGGAATGAAGGGAAACACAAAAAGAATTGTCACCAGCAGACCTAACTTTAAAAAATGGCGAAGGGGAAGCCGGTATGGCTCAGCAGGTTGAGCGCTCGCTTTGTAGCCTTGGGGACCAAGGATCAAATCCCGGCCCCAGCCCTTGCGGACCCATGTACTGAACTGGAGTGAGGCCCCCAGTTCAGTTCTCACCCTCCAGTTCAGCCCCTGGCTTAAGTAGGCATTCCTGGCCTGCCCTACTCAGCCTCCGCCCACCTGTGTGGAACAAAACCATGTTGAAAACTAATGATGTACAACTGTGGAGACTGCAATGAGCCTTCCCCCTTCTCTCTGTCTTTCCCTGTCTCTGTCAAAAAAAGCAACAACATAAATAAATAAATACATAAATAAGTATGGCTAAAGTTCTCCAAACAGAAAGGAAATGATAAAGGGTAGGCATCTTGGAACATTCAGAATGAAGAAAATGTGGTAAGAAAAAATCTGGGTAAATAGGATAGGCGTTCCTTCGCCTGAGTTTTCTAAATTATGTTTGCAGATCGCATCAGAATTATAACACTGCCAGATATGATTCTAAGTATATGTAGAAGAAATTTTTAAGGCAATTATATTATAAATGGGAGAGGGTAAGAAGATATAAAGGAAATAAGGTTTTTATACTTCACGTGCACTGATAAAAGGATGACACCAGTAGACTGTTATGTGTATATAATCCCAAGAACAACTACTGAAAAAGATATACACTCAGAAAAACTATCGATGAATCAAAATAGAATTCAAAAAATGCTCAAGTAATCCAAAAGAAGGCAGGATAAAGAAACCAAAAAAACTAAATTAACTGTCTTAGTTACATACATATTATCTAACTATACCAACTAAAAGGTTATGATCAGCATATTAGATTAAAAAAACATGACCTAATAGTATGCTTTCTACAAAAAACTCCCTTCAAATATATTGGTATAGACAGAGTGAAAGTAAAAGGATGGAAAATGACATACCATGTAAACATTAATCAAGGGAAATGAGGATTGGCTATGTTAATATCAGATAGACTAGACGCAGGGGTCTCCAAACTTTTCAGCCTGCGGGCTGCATTAACTATCAAACAACAGTCGGGGGGCCGACTACACACTCGAGGTCCAAATAAAAAAGAATCAAAACATAGATGTTGTTTTTAATATGATAAAAGGGTCAGTCCCTCAAGAAGACAGCAGTCCTAAATGTGTATGTATCAAATAATAGAACTGCAAAATATGTAATACAAAAACTACCTCAACTGAAAGGGGAAATTAATAAACCTACAGTTTTAGTTGGAGACTTCTGTACTCAATTCTCAGTAATTGATAGGTAGAACCTCTAGACAGGAAATGAGCAAAGTTATAGAACTCAACAACATCAACCAACAGAACCTAATAGAGAGTTCTAAAACTTTGCACTCAATAGTAACAGTGTATGGCATTCTTTTCAAGTAACCATGGACTGTAACTTAGTCCATAAAATGAACCTCAACAAACTTAAAATAACTAAAATCATAATGTGTGTGTTTTTCAACCGTAATGGAATCAAATTGGAAATTAATAACGGAAAGATAACTGGAAAATCACCAAATACTTAAAAAATAAACAACATACTTCTAAATAATCCATGAGTGAAAGATAAATTTTCAAGGGAAATTAAAAAAAAAAATACTGTGAACTAAATGAAAATGCAAATATAACATCAAGAATTTTGAGACACAGCTAATGCAATACTAAGAGGAAAGCAATACATTAAATGTTGACCAGTAGTGAAATGTTTACATTAGTAATAAGGAAACGTTTTGAATCAATAATCTGAGCTGCTATTTAATCTGGAAGGATAAAAAACACAAAACCCAAAGCAAGCAGAAGGAAGATAATAATTTATTTTGAGCAGAAATCAGTGAAATTGAAAACAGAAAAACAACAAAGATCAATGAAACTCTTTGAAAATATCAATACAATGATAAATATTTAGTAAAATTGACAGAGGAAAATAAAGGGAGAGAACACAGAAATTTCCAGTGTTAGTAATGAAAGGAATACCACTGTAGACCTCACAGGCATCAAAAGGGTAACAAGGGACTGCAATGAACAATTCTCTGCACATGTATTTGCTAACTCAGATGAAATGAACCAATGCCTTAAGAAGCACAAACTGTACTTAGTCAGAATATAATCGATAATTTCAATAGCCTTGTAGCTATTAAAGTTATTAAATGCATAATTAAAAATTTATCCAAAAGGAAATCTCCAAGTTGGATGGTTTCACTGGAGACTTGTACCAAACATTTTAGAGCAGTGAACACCAGTTCTCTAAATCTCTTCTAAAAAATAGAAACTGGGGGAACCCTTCCCAATTTATTTTAGGAAGATAGTCTTATCCTAATACTAAACCAAAGAAAGATAGTTAAACAACAAAACTACAGTTGGGAAAATCCTTAAAAAATATATTAGCACTGGGAAAGCTGGGATGGCTCAGTTGGTAAAGCGCTCGCTTTGAAGCCCCAAGGACCGAGGATCGAATCCTGGCCCCCGCCCATGCGGACCCACATGCTGAACTGGGGTGTGCCCCCAGTTCAGTTCTTGCCGGGACCTATGTGGGAGGCTCCTGGCCCAGTTCCTAACCTGCGCAGCCCCATGCCCACCTCTGGAGTGAAACTATATGAAAAACTAATGCTGTCAACTATGGAAACTGCTCTGGGCCCTCCCCCTTCTCTTTCTCTCTTTCTGTCAAAAATCAATAAAATAAATCTTTAAAAAGGGTAGGAACATGAGTAGAAGAATAGTATGAAATGTTACATTAGGCAAAGTACAAGGAATATCATTCTGAAAAGAAAAGAATAAGATCGTAAACTGTTGAATAGGTGGGAAACAAAGTACCATTTAGAACTGGCAGACTAGAGACTTAAAAACTTAAGCAGGGAAAGCTGGAATGGCTCAGCGGGTTAAGCGCTTGCTTTGAAGCCCCGAGGACCGAGGATCGAATCCTGGCTCTGGCTCCGGCCCAGGCGGACCCACATGCTGAACTGGGGTATGCTTCCCGAACGCGGTGAGGACCCCAGTTCAGTTAAAAAAATAAAAAGCTTAAGCAAAAAAAAAAAAAGAGGAAATAATAGGACGAAAGGCAATAAAAAATGTATAAATTCACTAGAACAAAATTACTAACCTTCTTAAATCCCAAAACAAAATATAAATATTAGTAAATGTACCACACAGAGAAACAAGCACAGTAAACATTACTTAATACACACAGTAATTATACAGTAGTGACTTTGAGATGAAATACAACATATCAGTCATATCAAATATGAATGAGCTTAAATTGCCTATTTTCAAGTTGACTTATAAAGTGAACATTACATTAAATTTTGGTTTAAGCAAGAATCCTCTAGTGGATGCTAAATCTAGGGTGTAAAGTATAAGGCTCAGAATTTTTGTATGGTTTCCAGTGGTCTCCTTATTGATTGCTTATTAGCTACAGGGGGGAGAATAATAACTATATAGTGGGCAACATCCTGACTTTGATTAAAGTTAGTAATATCACCAATAAGGAGGTTAGGGACATCATGCCCTATGACTATGATATCCTTAAAAGGACATACCAAAAGTACTTGCATAGTAGTCTAGAAAGGAGTGCATTATCTGAATCTAATCATGAGGAATGTCAAAGAAACCCAAATTATGGAACATTTTATAAAATAACTGGCCTCAAAAAAAAAAAATTGAAGACAAGAAGGAAGGGAAGGGAAAGTGCAGGCTTTGAAACTGTTCTAGACAAAAGGAACCTGAAGAGACAGCCAAATGCAAGCTGTGATCCTGGATTCTATACTGTACTGGATGGGGAGAAATGCAATAAAGGACATTATTAGGATAATTGGCAGAATTGGAATATTAAATTTTCTGAGTTTGGTTAACTCAGTATTAAATTTTCTGAGTTTGGTAACTCATGTTTATGCAAGAACCTTCTTGTTCTTAAAATGTCACATTGAAGTAATCAGAGTAAAAGCATGCTGTGTGAATCTATTCTCAGATCGTTCCAAAAAATACATAATGTGTGTGTGGGTGGGATAATGATAAAGCAAAGCAAAGGTAGCAAAATGTTTTATTGGTGAGTCTGACTTAAGAGTTTACGGGAATTTTCTGTTCTTTAAACTTTATTCTGAGTTAAAAAAATAATAATAATAACTCTAGGTATGAACTATAAAGCCAAAGACCAATACACACACACACCTTAGTTTAGTAAGGTAGGATTTGAGTACATAAATTTTCACTCCCTTCGTCCCCCTCTTTTTTTTTTTTTTTTAAAAGATAATGGGTATTTTGCCAATGCAAATTACCTCTATTTGGAAAGCTTCATGAATTTGATAGTATTCTATGTTAAGCAATAGATGTGATTTCTTGGAAAACCTTTTCTCTTGTTTTTTTTTTGTTGTTTTTGTTTGTTTGTTTTACAGAATTTACCTTTTTTTATGCTTAAAATACGCTTTACAGAAAAAAAAACATTTTGTAAATGTGACCTTTCCTATGACATCTAGTAAAATGCTTGTTCATGTGGAAAACCTCAGCTAATTGCCACCTTTGGTCTTTCTGTATTTTAAGAACGAATAGGTGGTGCATGAAGTTAGAAGAATTTTGACTATCTTTTCATATCTTTGATCTTACTCCAAAGTGAGCTATCTATATCAAACAATGTGTGGGTAGTAGTTTCATAATCTTTGTTAGCCACTTTACATTTTGCCAGATCAAGCTCCTTTATTTATCTTTTGAGGAACAATGGAAATATTTGAAAATATCTTGCCTTAATAATTTTATTTCTTTTTCTTTATATGTAATACATGTTGTTAGTAGTTCTCCTTACACCATGTGTGAAGAAGAGATGACATGAAAGGAAATTTTGATTATGCAATCTTATATGTTGTATTAACTAAAATTCTTTTTTTTTTTGATTGTGAAAAATCAGTGATTCAAAGTTAAAATAAAAATTAATTTTATGCCCACCCATTCTTCAACGGTATTTTTCTAAGTTTCTTCTGTCTTAAGGCTGTATGGAAAAAAGAAAAGAAAACCCGCATGATTCCACTAGGTGAATGAACGGTCCATGAGCTCTGATTATACATTTTCAAATGGAGCAATATCTGACATGCAATGGGAAGATAGTGTTTTTCACACTTTATAGCTAATGCAGTGGTGAATCACCGATTGATCCTAAATCTAGTGATTAATAATAATTATTAGATTTTTTAATATATAGTGTGAATTCTTTAGAATTTTGTGTTACTATATAGTTTAAAAATGTCTCCATTTATAAGGTTGGAGTGCTACATGGAACTACTTTTCCAAGAAGTATGGAATTAATTTTTAATATGAAGATTGAGGATTTTTATTAGATTATTTAGCCAAATACCATAATGTAAAGTCAGTAAAAATTAACGTAGAAATGAGTAAGTGTGATGTGCGATACTAGAAAAGACAGTTCTACAGAATGAAATAAGTAATTATGTTTTTGCTCAGTTTTTATAACATTTTGTTAATTTTTTTTCTTTTTGCATTGAGTTCCTAATTTTCTAACCTTTCTACTTGAAAGTATTTTGGCAATTGCAGTGTTATATTCAGGATTTTGTCAATATAATATTTTAAAGTAATTATGAAACAATTATTTTTTTTTAACTAGGAAGAAGCTTTGCATGCATTTATTCAGCCAGAGATCCTGGATGGCCCAAATCAATATTTTTGTGAGCGTTGTAAGAAGAAGTGTGATGCACGAAAGGTAGATGCCATATAGAAATTACTATTCAATTACCTGAGGTCATAGTCAATATTTAATAGGTCCCCCCTTTTTTTAGGGTCTTCGGTTTTTGCATTTCCCTTATCTTCTGACCTTACAATTGAAAAGGTTTGATTTTGATTATACAACCATGCACAGGATTAAATTGAATGATCGGATGACATTTCCTGAAGAGCTCGATATGGGTACATTTATTGATGTTGAAGATGAGGTAAATATTTATTTTATTTTCTTGTTAAAAGATATTTTTCATTAATCCATTTGGTCAGTCATGTTTAAAAGAGCAATTTAACTTAACACTCATGTTGTTTAGACTGTTTTCTTGATGGAAACTTTTCCTTATTTTCTAATCCCAAGGTAAAAAGAACATATATAATATCCTTGCTTGAATATCAAGTAACTTGTGATATTCTTTGAAAAGATAAAAAGTATCTGAAATTCTGGAATCTTATTTCTTTGAGTGATAATTTTATGTTTCATAACTTTCTCAGTTGCTGAAAAAAACTAGTCTAGAGATGGGCTTTACTTGTGGTACATAATAAACACTGAACAAATGTATATAAGTGAATGAGAAGCAAACTGGGTTGGATGGCCTTAATTTCTTATATTTGTCTTAGTGTCTTTTTCAAAGATTCAGGTTTCTGGGTTATTCTGACTTAAGATTTGCCTGCTCTTAAATTGGCTAAGTTAGAAAGGTAGAAAAGAAAGGGATTTTTGTTTTCCTTTTCTAATTAGTTTTTTTTTCTTTATTAAAACTTTATTAAAATAATTTGAGAATGGGACTTTGAAGTATACCAGTAAAGCTCATCAATTTCTTTCACTCATTGAGCTCCCCAAACACTCTGGCTCCTCTCTCCTTCCCAATAAAAGATTCGTATAATGTCCAACTATATTCTTTTGGGAACTCTTGTGATTTCATTATGGGGAATATTTACAATTACTTAACATAGTTGTTTTGGAGTGATAAATCTATATTATTCTCAAAACTGTTATGAAGCATCTTTTTTTCTGATTGGAATTGATTACTATAGTTATAAAAAATCCTTTTTTCAGAAGTTCAAAAATAATTTTAAACATTCATCAAGTTTTATTTAATGTAGTATAGAAGAGCAATCTTTCTGAGCTTCACTTTGCTTGTCTATAAAGTAAAGGATACTAACTGCTATTTGTGGGTTTTATAAGAAGAGAATTCCTTAGATAAAGTAGATGTTTATTTGAATGGTACCTATGACCAGGTAACATTGAAAGGTTTAATTTAAAATATCTCAAACACTTGTGCTTGCATTAGGAAATCTACCCAAAGTGTACCAAACTTTCAAAGGAGACATAATCTTTGTAAGAGTCCTACTCAAACAGAGATCAATATTAGATCTGTCTTCTGTAGATTCCTAATGTATTTCTTATAAAGGGATATCTTTTCCAAAGGAAGAAAGCCTAGATATAAAATTTGACAGAACTTTTAGGAATTCTAGGTCCATTTCTTAAGAAAAGAGATTTTCTAGTTGGAGTTTTAAGAATGATCTCTTTGGGCTTAGAATTCTGAAGTTGGTTTTCACCTCCATTTTTTCCTTGAACCAAACTTTCCAGAAAGATGAAGGTTAGATACAGTCCCTACAGCAAAGTTCTTAGCAAAAAAAAAAAAAAATGGTGCTTATTTTATATTGCTTAGTTAATTTAGGAACTTCTCTTCTGCAGTGCCTTAGAGAAAAATTCTTAAATTATTTATATAAAATCATTTTTGGGTATGTGTATAATATTAAAGGAAAAGGCAGTTATTTGAAGATATTTTAAGAAGTGAATTTCTTCAATTTAAATTTGCATGAAAGGGATTTAAAAATTATAAAAGCATTGAAAAGTATGATTGACAGTTGTTAAATTTCTACCTCCAAACACTAGAGTATAAAATTCTCAAGGATAGATTCAATGTATGTTTTTCTTTCAGTTGTCTATAATACCTAGCACAGTGATAAGCTGAATTAAACCTTTTGTTCACGAGAAGGTGATATTCTTTTGGGATTTGAGAACAAAAGTTCATTTTGGAACTTAAGTTCTTTGCTTTTATGAGTTTTGGTGAAAGATGATAATTTTATATTGTTAATTAGAAACTGTAAACAAATAGGGTTTAATAGAATTCTGAATCACAAATTTGTTGTATTAAAATTTTAAGGACAGTAATAGAAATAATCTTATAATACATTTTTTTGTTCTCACCTTTTTAAAGAAATTAAATTTAAAGTAAAATAAGTATTTTTAGTAACAGTAATATAAATTATGTTCAAAGTTTAGTAACATGTACATAAAAAGTTTTGTTTAGTATATATTTTTCCTTTATTTAGCTTGTAATTGTAAGATAACTATGTTTTATTAAGAAGTCTCCTCAGACTGAAAGCTGCACTGACAGTGGAGCAGAAAATGAAGGAAGTTGTCACAGTGATCAAATGAGCAATGATTTCTCCAATGATGATGGTGTTGATGAAGGGATCTGCCTGGAAAGCAATAGTGGAACTGAAAAGATTTCAAAACCTGGTCTTGAAAAGGTACCGGTACTTTTTATAGCCTGTGATTTTTAGTTGAAAGAGAGAATATTGTAATCTGAGAACTGTATGATTCTGTAGCTGTGTGACCAATAAAATTCTTTCTAAAAGAAGTTTAAGTTTTGAAAGTTAAGACTTTTTAAAATAATAAACATTAGGAAAAACTTCTTACAGATGGGAACATTAATATCTGGGAGGCTGAACTGTAATTACATAAGCAAGCTAGGTGGTGGTATGAAAAGGATCTAATAGACTTCTGCCTTTTTAAGTTGCAACAAACCTCTAAATCTTACCAGAGTTTTCTCATATAGCAAAATGAAAGCATTGGACTAGATGTTTTGATTTTTAATATATTGGCTATGGAACCCTTTATGAAACAGTTAATAGTAGAGCTGATGTTTTTGAGGTAGGGGGGAAACAAAGCCCCAGTCTTCCTGCTCTCCCCTGCCCACACTCATGACAGCCCTTAAGCCCTTTAGGCATTCCAAAAAATGATGTAGGTCAGTGGATTATAATTTTTAAACTACAAAACTAGTTAGATAAAAATCTCTGGGGAAGCCAGGATGGCTCAGTGAGTTAAGCGCTCACTTTGCAGCCCCAGGGACCAAGGATCGAATCCCGACCCCAGCCTGTGTGGACCCATGTGCTGAACTGGGAGTGCCCCCAGTTCAGTTCTCACCGGGGTGAAGACCCCGGCCCAGTTCCTGCCCTGTGCAGCCCCACTCCCACCTGTGGAATGAAACTATGTGAAAAAACCGATGATGTACAACTACGGAGACTGTTCTGGGCCCTCCCCCTTCTCTCTGTCTCTGTATCTCTGTCTCTCTCTGTCAAAAACAATAAAAATAAATCTTTAAAAAAAAATCTCTAAGATAGAAGAACCTTTTTGTCACTGTGTCAGTGATTTTTAACATTTTATCAAATCCATTTTTTTTACATTTATATAATCTGCTTTATTGAGAGAGGAGAATTACACATCAA